>JAEQBH010009577.1:0-108959 GCA_016808115.1 Tetrastigma voinierianum | reverse complement strand
GGACGAAATTTATTTTTAAGGGGGGGAGAATTGTAACCCCCCAAAATATACCCTAGTTGTTTTCGACATGTTTAGGGTATTTTGTAGGCATAAATTGAATTTTTCATAATTTAAATATGAAACATGGAAATTGAGAAACCCGGAAATTGTATAAGACATAAGGACAAAATTGTAATTTGTCAAAAATAAGCATAAAAGTCATAAGTTGATAAGATGAGAGGCCAAAGTGGAAATAACATAAAGTATAGTGCAATTAATAGAATGAGGGAGGACTAAAAGGCAATTAGAGAGATTTAAAACCAAAAATGGGTTTTATTTGACTTGGCCAAACATGGCCTTAATGGGGAATCAAAATATCTCATTTGGTCTCTCATTTGAGGAGAGAAAAACTGATAAGGAAGCGTAAGAGAAGTTATAAGGAGAAAGGTTGTTATGGAAGAGAAGCAACAGCAAGGTTACAGTATGAAAAAAAAAAGAGTTCAGCAGATCAAAGGTATGGAATCAGATGGAACTTTGCAGGATTTGTATGGAATTGTATGGATCTTTGATTTTGTATGGAATCTAACATTGAGTATGGATTACTTGGATTTTCTCAGATGATACATGTTTTGGGTCGCTGGTTGTAAGAAACCTAACCCTAGAATGAATTTCCTAGTATGGAATCCTCCCTTCGAGGTTGATTCATGGTTTAATCAGAAGTAATGGAGTTTGGGTTAGAATAAACCCTAACTAACTCGTGTTTGGTTTATGTATAGGTTATGCACTCATATTAGAGTTGTTTTGGGGACTAATTAATGAAAGGTTAAGTAAGATAAGTATTTGAAAGATGGAGTAGAATAGAGGTTATGCAGACGGATATAGAGGGTTTCTGATGTGTATATTGATTATTGAGTTGGTTTGCAGAAAAGTATGGAAAAATGGGAGAAAACCACCCATTTCGGGCATTTTGGCGTGGCGAGACTCTAAGACCAAACAGAGTGGTACCTGCACCATAAGTGTTCTCGTCAGTTCGCTGGGACCGCAGTTAGCATTCTCGGGCCATAACTCTAGCCATTTCTTATCCGATTTGAGTGATTCAAGTGGCTGGCTTAAACTATACTTCAAGGAGAACAAAACACCTTGAAATAGGTACCTTCGACTCGACTCCATGTGGCCCAACACCACCTGCAACAAAGTGAGGCTATGTTCGCTTCAATTCCTCGGTTCTCGTTGAAAGCATAGAGTACTCCTAGTTGTTTAGACATATCTGGTGTACTCCGTTCGAGCCTGGGTGATTCCAATTGGAGAAGAATCCTTAGCACCTTAGCTTTAAAGGAGTATAAAGAACCAGTGTCAAATATGGAGTTAAGACACTTGAAAATGGGTATTTCAAACTGTTCCTAGTGTATATGGGAAAAATGACTAGTTTGGCATGAGAATGCCATAACTCGAAGTTCGAAGATTCAATCGAATGATTCCAATTTCTAAGTAAAGTGTATTCATGTATAATGTTAATACACGAATGCGAGGTGTGAATACATGTGTCATACCATAAGTATATGAAATGCCGATGCAAATGTGCATGAAACAGGAAAACTATAGGAAATGCAATATGTATAGACGTGTTCATGAAACATGAATATGATATGAAATATGAAAACGAACTGAAACATGAACATGAACATGAAAGGCAATATGTCATGAACACATAACGTACTTAAGAGCCGCCTCTAATTATTCTGCATTTAATAAAAAATAGATTATATGATTATTATCACATATAATCGTAGAACCCGCCTAAGACCGCATACGGGAATGATACTAAGACTTCAAGACGTAAGGTGCATCGCTCCGACGTTGCTTCTAAGACTCGCTTGTGCTAAGACACCAATACTATATCAGACCTTCGTGCAATTTATCAGGTTGCGGTCCTACTCATTTCTTATGACGGCCTGATACCAAACAATAGATGATAAGACTCTGAATAAAGAATAAGAGTAAAGAAATGAATATGGTAAAGATCTGAATGTACCTACGGGTACCTCTATATCTGTTATGTAGTACCTACAGGTACTTTTGTACAAGTAAAATCTCTGTAGTACCTACGGGTACTTCTGTATCAATAATATAAGTATAAGTTCTATAATATAAGAATAAGTCTCGTAATACAGGAATACAAGTATAAGATCCGTAAAGACAAAGATACGCTCCCAGACACAGTGATAAGATCCGAAATACAAGAATAAGCTTCGTAATACAAATATAAGATCCGTAAAACAAGTATATGCTCCGTAATACAAGTATAAGATCCGAAGTACAGGAATAAGCTCTGTAATACAAGTATAAGATCCGTAAAATAAGGATATGCTCCGTAGTACAAGTATAAGATAAGAAGTACAAATATAAGTTCTCGTAGCACTCCACGGCACTCACAGAACTCCTACGAGAGATCTGGATAAGTATTAGTCTGATACAAGTACAAGTATGTGTCCTATGAGAGACCTAAACAAGTATAAGATAGATAGAAGTATGAGTATGTGGATAAGTACCTCTATCTAAGTATATGTATAAGTTCAAGACCAGAGATACGAGAATCTATATAAGCATGTGTCCTAATGTAAGATAAGATAAAGATAAGTCCTACTTGAGATCTAATAAGAAAAGTCCGCCATAAGTGTAAGTTCGTAGTGCTGATTGTTATAAGTATAAGTTCATTACCTTATACGAGATCCGAACAAGCATAAGTCAAGGACAAGGATAATTATGTATGTAAATCATATATGAATTCCTCAAGACTTCAAACTACATATTATATGTTTATTATGATTCAATATAAATGCATGTGTACTCCAAGAGGTTATAAGATATGTTTCCCACTGTTATAGAGTTAGCACGGTTTTTAATCCTGTAGTATTGTGAGAAGACGTCCGAAAATCTTCCGCATACAACCGGGCAAAGACACTAGTAAGGGTCTACTACATGGTTCCAAGGCTCGATTTGTAAATGTAAAAGTACGCTAGATATGTAAACGGGACTCAGATATGTGTATAGATTTCATGGACACCACTTTGGGTGGTAGTTTTATTTTTGTATATGATATTTTGATTCGCTTAAAAAAAAAAAAATGTAAAGTGAGTCCCAATATATAGTCTCGCGCCCGAACTCCTGGCTCTGATCCGGCCATTCAAAGTTCTGACCGAACGGTGTGACACAACCCAAGATATGGCCTCACCACCATCTTTCCACCTATCTCTAAACCTTACACTATCGCTCGAGCTCTCCAAGATCTGAAGTGGGTTCAGGCCATGTAGGATAAGTATGATACTCTCATCCGGAACGGCACTTGGTCTCTCGTTCCCCCAAGCTCGGAGCCAAACATAGTGGGCAACAAATGGGCTTTTTGCATCAAACAAAATCCCAATGGCTCTATCACAAGATAAAAGCAACTCGGCTGATAAAGGTTTTCACCAATAACCGAGTATTGATTTTCACTTAGACTTCAAATTCAAAGGATCAATCCCATCACCATCCCGTGACAGCTCGCATCGCACTCATCGCTAGTGGGCCCCGCCAACTCATGCTAATAACGCCTTTTCTCAACAGGCATCTCACCGAGGAGGTATATATGGCGCAGCCATAGGGTATGTGCAACGCCGAGTATCCACATCATGTATGTTGTTTACAATAAGGCTATTTATGAGCTCAAACAAGCCTCTCGAGCTGGGCACCGAGCCACGACTTTCTCGCTTCTTTCCCGCTTTGTTACATCCTGTATGCACTTTGTCTCTCTTAGTCTATTCGCGACACGCACCCTATCTACTTCTAGTCCGTGGCCGATGATTCGGGAGCTATTACAAGTAGTGACCCTCACTTGTCGACACTATTGCCCACAACTTTACTCCAAATTCTCTACCAAGGATCTCGCCACCGGCCTTTACTTATGTGGAGCTGTGCTTCGCTACCCCAGCCTTCTCTTATCTCAGCAAAAGTATGTCATTGATCTTCTAAGCAAACATAACATGCTCGACTCCAAACCTGTCTCCACACCACTTATCGTGGTTACTTCCCTGACTACTAATGATGATATTGCGCTAGTCAATGCCACTCATACCATTTCCGATGATCGGGTGCCCTCCACCATCTCTCGACGACTTCGACCGGATATTTTTTGCGCGAACAAACTCGTCCTGGGCTTTATACGTCAACCGAACACCATCGAGCGACAAATGTCCGTCTGATTTATCTTAACTTCGCACAAGCATCACTCGTATCCGACTTCTACAAACACTCCTCAAACATTGCATAGTTTCAATGCAATAATCGGGTTGGTAACCTAGATGATCGCACTCCATAGGTGCTTTTCTCTTATATTCGTACTTAATCCAATTTCCTCGAAATTCTACAAGGCAACGCATCACGCCGGTCTTCCACTGAGGTCGAGTATCATGCCATTGTCGTTGTTGTTGGCAAACTGCAATGGGTAAAGTCGCTGCTATCGAACTTTTTGTCCTAGTGCAGTCCCCGCCTACTCTGTTTTCGGACAACCTTGGTGTCACTTATCTCTTTACTAATCCTGTTTTTCATTCTCGCATGAAACACCTTGCGGTTGATTATCACTTTGCTCATGACCGGTTCCGCCTCGCTGAGCTGCGTGTTGCTCATGTCTCTAATGGTGACCACTTTTGATGATGCCCTTACTAAATCCCTCTACGCCTCCTCTATGTAACAAGATTGGTTGTCTCCACACACCATCTCGAGGATATTGGTATATTTAGATTCCTTTATTGTCTCTATACTTTTACCTTTTTGCCCTTGTATTGATATATTTATATACCTCAACTCTAATAATTAAGTCTCTTTTATAATAGTTGACCTTTCCACAATGACAGTAAGGCACAAGATGTGTGCATGGTTGACCTAGCTTGCTATGTTGCCCTCCTGTGGATGTAATCATCACCAGATGCACCCCATGTTTTTTTTTCTCTTTCCTTTATTCATTTTCTCTAGGCTCCCTTTTGAACCTAAAATATATGGAAGAAAATGGAAACAAGTGGAAGGAAAATAAAAAACAAGTTTAAATTTAATAAATCAATTATACATAAGCTATTCAAAGTCATTTCATTTATTTCTCTCCTTATATAAGGACTAAGAAATTTAAAAGATGTAAAGTTTTGAGGAATTACTTATATATTCCACAATGAAACCAAATTAAACATGAGAAAATAATTTTTCGTGCCCATTCGAACCTAAAAATACTAGGAAAAGAAAAAAAATAGTACAATACTAAGAAAAGAATTTTTTCTCGTTTGGTTTCACACCCGTGAAAATATAAAAGAAATTAAATATAATAAAATTTCCTAAAAATTTTACACATTTTTTAAATTTAGTCCTCATATAATAGAGAAAAAATAAATAAAATAGGCTCGAATAAACAAATAGGGTTAATTTATTAAGTTAAAATATTTTTTTATTTTCTTCTAAAAAAAATTCCTCTCCCTTTTCCTTCTTAGTTTCTATTTTCTATTTTCTTTCTTTTCTTTTTCTTAGAAAATGTACATAACAATTGTAACTTATTGCTTCATATCCAATTTAGCCACTAAGTTTTTTTTTCGGTCCACAAGTATCCCTTGACATTTTGTGTCGTAACTCATTCATACCTTTATCATCACAAACTTACACAGATAGATAAATGGTCATTTAAACGTCATTAACACAGCACCACGTGGCAGCCTCATTTGCTTATCTCGCTGTGCTCGTGACGATAAGGGCATAGATGAACTATGGCACTAAAGTCGGGGGAACCTATGAATCAAAAAAAAAATAATTAAGAACCAAATTATACATACGACTACAAGTCATGGGCATTTATACACCATTTCCTATGTTTTCCTTGTTCTCCTTATGTTTAAGAACAAAAAACCGTTTTCAAAAACAATAAACAAACATACCCTAAATCTCTTTTTTTAGTTTTTTGTAATATGAAAAGAAGTTTTGGTGTGATATTCTTATCTAATAATAAACAATTAGTCAATGTCATTACGGTTTCAATGGCTTCTTATGAGGCTTCTTAATTTGTATGAAACCAAATCTCTTGTGAAATGTTCAAGAGGGTTTAAATAAGGAATACTTTGATAAATTAGTAATTTATTATTTTATCATAATTAATATTAGTTTGATGAATAGATTTTCTTCATTCCAATACTATTCATATCTGGGGTATAACCCCAAAAATCACTGTTTCAATTAATTAAGTAGCATTCTACTGAATTTAAATTCAAGATAAATAACATATTTTATGTCTTTATATAATAAAAAACAAAAGCGGTTCCCTCCTTTGTGGCTTGTGAGGCAGACGTCTTATTAGGAAAAAAGAAAAGGAAACTCATGTTTGAACAATATAAGCATTAGGTGGTAACCATTGAAAGGTCAACCATGCACCTTTCAACATTCAATATAATTATCTTGTTACAGACTTGAACTTAGTCTTATGAAGATAAAAGAAATATTTGGTTAAATAGCTTCACACTTTGTAAATCTAACCACTCCATATTTTCTCTTGAAAAATAACTCCATTAGAGAGAAACATGCTCTTTACCATTTTATATATTTACATATTCTTTAAAAATAAAGGGTTATTTTAATAAGAGAACAACGCGTACTATTGTCAAAAATTGGTGAAGGATTATATTTGCGAAATTTGGGATCTATTTGGTTCTTGTTTTTTTAAATTGTTGTTGAGAATAGTTTTTAAAAACATAAAGAACACTATTTTGATATTCTCATAAAATTGTTTTTATAATTTAAATTTAGTGTTTTTTATGTTTGTTGTGTTTTTCAGGAAAAATAAATAAAAATCAAACATGTTGATCATATTTTCCTTATTCTTCTTATTTTTTAGAACAAAAAATAATTTTCAAAAATTATAACCGATGATGCTTTTTTCAACCGAAACTGGGCCGGGAGCGCGTGGGGGGGTCATTGGCCGACCCATTGTTCACTGCAGATGCCTTGATCACTGGTCGAGGTAGGATCGCTGTGACCATGACCAAGGCCCCGATGAAGCACTTCTCTGCAAAAACCGAGGAAAAAGGGGTCGGCGAGGGCTTTGCCCGTAGCCGCTCCGATGCCAAAGTCAGATTCTTCCTCAGAGAAAAGCAGGTAATGCTTGGGCACCATTATCGGGCATCCGAACGAGCCACCTTTCACCGATCAGTGGCCTCAGATGATATAGTGGATGATCATGACAACTTTCCTAATCGATTATGATAACAATAGTATGTTTCCTTAATCGATGATGACACGTAATAGTATGTTTCCTACTGAGGATGATATTACCTCATCGGGTGTGAGATTTTATTTCCTTATCAGAAACCAATTAATGCGCGGATAATCGAGGGTGGTAATATCTTTACTTTCCTTATTGATAAGATTTGGTTTGATTTACGTGATAAGTAGTTACTGAGAATTCATCCTACTTTCCTCATCGCGAGATTTAGTCCGATTCACCAGATAAGCTAAGTATCGGCACCATCCTACTTCTCTCTTATCAAGTAGATTTTAGTCCGATTCAGGATGTGGGCCTTCCCATTATCCATATCATCGCCATGAGCGGACTGGCTGCTGGGCCGACGCTGTGGCTCGGGTGTTTTATGTACCGCCTCTCCTTGGGCCTAAGTGAGCAGTCTCACAAGACTCATTTTCAAACCTCCTCATCAAGCCAGCCTCAGCCAGGCACGATGTGCGCCGGGCAAGGGCTATATCGCTTTCTCAGACGGCCTGATTTCCATGGTCCGCCTGGGCTGGATTAGTTAGGCTTTTTCTGGCCAGCCTATGTCCGGTGATGATGACTTTCTGCTTCGCGCTCATTTCTTCCGTAAATATCCTCGACCGTCTATCTCATGCTCCTTTGATCCTAAGCTTTTTCTTTCGCTTTTTAGTGAGTTCCTGAATTTCTTTCCCTTATTATTCCATCCGAACCTTCGTGTAGTCCTTTCTCACGTCCCGCTGAGATAGTTTTTTTTTTTCGCTGGGACCCGTGACATATGTAATTGCTCCTTAATGCATATTCATTTTTTATCTCACCACTGGCTTATCAGGTTTCGCGATGTTCCTCGCATGAATTAAATGGTCAAATTGCCGCTTCCAGTTTCGAAAGTACTGAGCTCCTTCAAACTGTGAGCCGAGGCTCCACGGGCCGACCACCGAAATGAATTGATCGCAGGCCGCGGTGGCCCGACCGGTAGCCGAGCCCTCTTCAAACTAGTCACGTGTCTACGCTGATTTAATCTGTTGAACCGATTCCCAGCCGCATGGCCCGTGTGGTGTAATGATCGGTGCCTCGCCGAATCGAAATGATGGTATCCGCTGACAATCTCGCTTTAGCCGACAGGATTCCCCGATTCCATGACTTGTTTTCGCGTAGCTCGCCAAATCTTGAGCTACTAACCTCTACCGATTGATTTGCATGAGTTGTATTGATTTCGACCGCATGACTTGTTTCGTGGAGCTCAATCTGAGCCGCTAATCTCCATCGGGTCGACTCGCATTTAGCCAGGCCGACCTTTAACCGCATGACTTATTTCTGTGGAACTTCGCCAACTCGAGCAACTCGTCTCCATCGGGTCGACTTGTATGGAGTCAGACACTCCCAGCTTTAATAACCCGATTCGGGCCGAGCTCACAGCGAAAGTGGCCGGGTAGAGATCATCCTTCATGAGCTAAATGGGAGGACTCGCCCAGGCACACCGAGTGTAGCTCGTCCAAGTGAACCCGATGGGAAGAGCTCATCTAGTGAACAGCCGAAAGCGTAGCTCAGCCCATGTGAACTCAGGGAAGAGCTCGCCGTAAAGTGAATTGTTGAAGCGAGCCTGGCCCGCGCGAACCGAGGGGAGGGCTCGTCAGTGCATCGCTAAAGAGTCAACTGCGGTATAATAGAGCCGCCAACAGCTGCCAAGAGCTCGCCGTAAACCGGCCGTAAGAGCTCGCCCATGCAAATAATAGAGCTCGCCGTTAGAGTCAGCCAAAGAGCTCATCGTGTGACTGCCAGAAGAGTCGTCCATGTGTATAATAGGAGCTCACAAGTGAGCCGCTTGGGAAGAGCTCACAAAAATCGCCGTAAGAGCTCGCCCACGTAGGAGCACAAGGAGTCATTGGCAGCGAGTCAGCTGGGAAGAGTCACGTAGACTGCAGAAGAGCTCGCTCGTAGATAATAGGAGCCTGGGCTAAGTAGTCAGTTGGGAAGAGCTCGCCGTGATCGCTTGTAAGAGCTCGCCCATCGAGATAGGAGCTCGCCAAGTGTGAGTCGCTGGGAAGAGCCGCCGTGCAGCCATTGGGAAAGCTCAATAATAGAGAAGGAGCCCTTTCCGCTTGAGTCCAAAGAAGGGCTTCGCCAATGTAAATAGTGGGGGCTCGCCCATTTGAGCGAGGGACGAGCCTCGTCACAATATGAATTGTACGACGGAGCCCGTCCTGCCCTGAGTGCGGCGGGCCTCGTCACCGTGAATATGGGCTCGCCCATCCGAGCCGAGGGACGAGCCTCGCTACTATGAATTGCACGGCGGTTCCCGTCCGCCCCAGCCACAGCCGAAGGCTCACCGTGAATAGCAGGGGCTCGCCATTCAGCCGAGGGACGAGCCTCATTAATATGAACTCGAAGTAAGGAGCCCGTCTGGTCTCGAGGCAAACAAGGGCTTCACACCGTGAATATGAGGGCTCGCTATTCTGAGCCGAGGACGAGCCGTCAATATGAACCGGTAAGAAGGAGCCCGTCTCGTCTCCCGAGCTGCGCAGCCGGGCGGGCTTACCGCGGAATAGTAGGGCTCGCCATTCGAACAGGACGAGCCTCGTCATGAATTGCACGCGAGCCGGCCTATCCGGAGCGCAAATGGGGCGGGCTCGCCACCGTGGACAGGGGCTCGCCATTCCAGCCGAGGGACGGCTTCGCTACATGAACCGTAACAAGGGAGCCCGCTCGCCGAGCGCACGCGGCTTCACACCGTGAATAGTAGGGCTCGCTATTCGAGTCGAGGACGAGCCTCGTCAATATGAATCGCGAAGAAGGAGCCCGCTCGGCCGTGAGCACAAACAAGGGCTTCGCCACCGTGAATAGTGGCTCGTCATTCAGCCGAGGGACAAGCCTCACACATTAATGGGTAAGAAGGAGCTCGCCCGCTCGAGGCGCCGCGGCTCGGCCACTGCGGAATAAGTAGAGCTCGCCCATGTGACGTAGGAGCTCACCCATGTGAATACGCGTGAAAGAGTTTCGCCAATGTGAATATCGAAGCGGAGCTCGGCCCAGCGGAATGGCAAGAAGAGCTCGTTTATTGGATAGAGGCAAGGAGCTCTGGCCCCGTGAACCGGCCAAGAGTCACAATGCCGATAGCGCGAGCTCGCCCATGTTTGAGTGACGGGAAGAGTTCGCCGTAATTAATATCGGCGCAGAGCTCGGCCCATGTCAGGTGACGGGAAGAGCTCGCCGATGAGGTACAAGAGAGCTCGCCCATGTCGAAAGTGACGGGATGAGCTCGCCGGTCGAATAGTGCGCAGAGCCGCGCTCCGCCGAAAGCGCGGATGAGCTCGCCAGGCGATCAAAGTGCAGAGCCTGGCCCATGCCGAAAGCGACGGGATGAGCTCATCGTAATGGTAGTAAAGCAGAACTCATTCATGCCGAGTGACGTGGGATGAGCTCGCCGTAATGAATATTAGCAGAGCTCGTCTACGCCGGAGCGACGGGATGAGCTCGCCGTAATGGAGTAGTAAAGCAGCTCGTCCATGTCGAGTGACGTGGACGAGCTCATCGTGATGGTTAGCCGTGGGCTCGGCGCTAAGGTCGAGTGGCGATGTACCGAGCCGGTCCGACTCCCGAGGCAAGGCCGTGGCCCGTGCGAGTAGGTGAGTTCACAAAGTGAGCGGGCTGCGGGTTCTGGCGATCAGAACACGAGTGGTGATGTAGCCCTCGAAATGGGCCCGACTCGAGGCAATGCGGACTGTAGCGGAAGTAGTGAGCCCGTCAACGTGAGGCCACGACCGGCGCCGAGGCCGAGCGGCGATGTAACTCGAAATGGTCTCGACTCCCGAGGCGCCGCGGCCCGTAAGTGTAGTGTAGGAGCTCGTCAAAGTGAGCAACCTGCCCCGGCGCCAGGGGCCTTAGTGACGTTCAAGCCGAATGGCAATGTAGCCCGAAATGGTCTCGACTCGAGGCGCCGTGGCCCTCGTGCGCAGTGCAGGAGCTCGCCAAAGTGAGCAACCTGCCCCGCCAGGCCTCGTGGCGTCTGCCGAGTGGTGATGTGTAAAATTAGCCGGTTCGACTCTTCGAGGCGCCGCGGCCCGTGCGGTGCAGTAGAGGAGTCTCGCCAGCGAGCAACTGGGCCTCGGCGCTGCGGGCCTCGTGGCGTTTCCAACCGAGCGCGATCAGAAATGAGCCGCGATCGGTCGAGTGGCGATCGAAATGAGCCGGCGATCGAGCCGAAAGTGGCGCATTGAGCCGAGTGGCGCGAAATGAAGCATGACTGGTCATGGCAATGTAGCCAAGTGGCGATCGAGCCTGCCGATCCGACTCCTCGTGCACCCGGACCTCACCGGAGTGTGACCTAACTAGTCAGCGAGTCACCGCGACGCCGGGCCATTCGACCTCCGACTTTTTTTGAAAAGGTGCGAGCCGCCTTTACGTCGATCGCGTGCAGAATTTGAAGTGTCGGCGCGAATTTCCGAAAGTGCTTCGGGCCTTCTTATAGATGGCTGCTTTATCGCTATGGAGTTTATACTGATATCTCCGCCTTCCTGCGTAACTAAAAATCGCGCGAGACGAAGGTCGGGTTTGATCGCCTTCGCTGTGGATCCACCGAAGATTCCGGTTCGGGCCATTGACTCTACATTGTAGGAGCTTGTGTCGTCTCCTTCTCATGAGGAGGGAAGTTGTGACCTTCCGAACCTCGTCATGTCTCCGTAGCGTTGCATCCGCCCGGCAAGTTGCTCCAACTCTTCTATCGCGCCTGGCCAGGAGGCGAGCGCCTCCACCTCGTCTCTCGTGTTAGCCTTGCATTGCTCTAATGTGCCGTGGTAGTCGCCCCGCATTGCTCGGCCGGGTCCCAGATCCTCGCTGACCGAAGGCTGCTTTCGCTCAGGTTCCTTTGTCGATACCTACTGCAGACCGAGAAATCGCTTATATTTGTACAGAACCTGGGTTGCTCCTACGCACGCACGCCAACCGATGATGCCCGTTTTCAAGCCTGAACTGGCCGGAGCCGCAAGCGGGGTCGGGCTGGTCGACCAAGACCGCCGACCTGGGTGGAGCTGGGAGGATGCTGTGACCGGCCCGTGTGCTCGGCGATGGTCGCAGCACCGCTGCCCCGCAAGTACTTCCCGCAAAAACCAAGGAGGAAGGAGGGTCTGCCAGGCTTTCGCCCGTAGCCGCTCCGCCAAAGCCGATTCTTCCTTGAGAGAAAAGAGAGAATGCTTAGAGAATTTACTGCATCCGAATGAGCGTACCTTTCACCGACGGGTGGCCTTGTATTTATACGGATGATCATGACAACTTCTCTCAATCGGATTATGATACTTAATAAGATGTTTCCTAATCGATGATGACAACGTGATAGTATGTTTCCTAAATGAGGATGACATACTTCACGGCAGAGATTTTATTTCCTTTTAATGTAAACCAATTAATAAGGGATAATCGAGGGTGTAATATCTATTTTCCTATTTATAAGATTCGTTTGATTTACGGGGAGATATATACCGAGAATTATCCTACTTTCCTCATCAAGTAGATTTAGTCCTGGATTCACAGGATAAGACAGAATTATCCTACTTTCCTTATCACAGATTTAGTCCGATTCAGGATGTGGGCCTTCCACCATCCATCACCCGCCGGGGCGAAAGGACTGGCTTTCGCTGGGGTCGACGCTAGCTCGGGTGTTTTATGCCCGTTCTCGTTTGAGTAGCTCGCGCGCCTATTTTTCAAACCTCATCAATAACCAAACAAACAAGCCCTGGATTTCAAAAGAGTCTTTTAATCAAAACAGTACTACATATCATACAGAGTCATTACTAATTAAAGAGGCAATACGTGTATGAAGAAGTCGTAAAGATTAATTCATCGCGCATTCGCTAACAGAACGTTTTAATTTACCCATTCGCGTAATGATCGTCCGCTACAATATGACCTGGGATTTCATAGCAACTCGGTCGATCAGTAGCTTTCAAGTACATCACTACGTATCCCTCCCTCCCAGAGGTCGCTCACAACCTTCTCGCTTATTTTTGACCCAATGCGAACTCCTCTTCTCCCATCTAGGCATTTCTGATTATCATCAGACTAACTGGCACGCCATCGATCTTTACGCTAAAATGCCCCAAGAACTAATACGGTGATTGTGAGCCACCGCTACCAATGCTACCGAAAACCTTTCTTCTTCATCTCACCACCTCCTCCCATCGTTTTTTCTTCTCTTCTCTCATTCTCTCAGTTATGCCGGGCGCAATTCATGAGAGATCGACGGGTTCGCTGATATACCATGCAATCAAATGCCAAGTCGTCATCGATCGCGACCTTTCGTCTTCTTTCTTTTCCCTTTTCAATCGATGTTTAATTAACTTATTCAAATTTATAAACTCAGTTAAGTAGAGATAAGCCACAAATTTCAACCGATCAAGTAGGTGTACCAGAAATTGGTTGATATTGTGTTACATTTAGGATTCCTTTTATCGTATTAGAGTACATTTAGGACTCCTCTTATTACAAGCCTTTATGTTTTTATCTTTCGCCTCAGACAAGTATATTTATATACCTCAACTCTCTCAATAATAATTAAGTCTCTTTCATATATAATATCAGAGCAATAAGCATAACAACAAACCCTAGCCGCCACCGCGCCGCCTCACACTCAAACCTTCGTTAGCCTCTATCCTTTCCTTAACTGCCACGCCTCTTCTTCCACCACCGCCAGGCTCTTGTAACCCACTTCCATCCCTACCAAAATCGGGCCTCGCTCAAAACTTACTGCTCTCAACGCCGCTCAAATAATCGCTCAAAACTCACAACCAGCTGAATTACCTACATGCGCACCACATGTCTCTCTTATTTTGGCATTAACTTACTAAGGTTCATCATGGCTCAAAGAAGTGTCCTCAGGCGACAATAACTCTACTTGATGCTGCTTCTCCCTCCCCAAATCCATGTTATACTTTCTGGCTTCGACAAGATCAATTGCTTCTTAATGCAATTATCGGATTCGTCTCTACCACACTCGTGCAATTTCTCTCCACCTTCACCACATCTCAGGCGGCGTGGACAACCCTCGAGAATACATATGCCTCCTCCCACGGATCTTAGATCATAGTCCATCACTGAATCTGCTTAGTCCTCAAACGTGTAACTCCACCATTACGTATCACATGCAAGATTTCAAACACAACATGTCACTGCTGCTTCTCATGAATGTCCCCGCTTGACTTGATGAGCTCTCTCGTTTATGTCTTGAACCGGACCTACTTAGCTCTGCCGGGGAACTTATATCGGTCTCCAAGTTTGGGAGACTACAGTTACGTTCGACTAACTATTCAAGAACCTCCTAAATTACGAGGCCCAACTCCGACATTCGGTTCCTCTAGCTCCTCCTGTCTCCATTCCAGTGACTACCTCGTTACTTCGCTGCTCCTCAGTCCCATCAAGCCATTGAACAACCATGGCAAATGCAACCACACCTGGGCTCTCTACACCCTGCACACCCCTCGATGTCCCCCAACACCAGACGACCTTCTCACCAACCCGACCAAAGTCGCATCTCGTGTCGAATGTTCCAAAATACTTTTCGCTTTATTATTTTACTTTATAACATTTTCGCTATTATAAATTTTTATTTTATTTATTCGATATTTATCGTTTTAAGTGATAAAATAGAGGTTTTAAAGTAAGAATTCGTATAGTGGATTAGTGCACCCCAAATTAAACTCCTAATAGTTTTATAACATGTTCAATGTATATTGAAATGTGAAAATGGTATTGGGTAAATTCTCAATTGAGGCTTTGTTCGATAAAAAGTGGATTAGTCTTGCGGTCATGGTAGATTTATGTTATGTTGTCGTGAAATCGACAAGGTTAGGGGTACTTAAAAGCAAGTACCTATGTTCAAATGTTAGGGTCTTATATGCAAATGAGAAAAGTTCGATCACACGGGAAGCGTGACACATGGAACTTCTGTAATAATGGATTCCAAATTGGCTTTGTGGGAGCCTTTGAAACTAAAGCTGAGCTCGGAGAATGAGAGAGATCCAAAGTTTGCCTCTTTTCTCATTTTGTGCTCTCTAGATACGGTTAAGAGAAGGGAAGAAAGAAGAAGAAAAGGTGAAAGGAAAGAAGAATGAAGAAGAGAGAGCTAGTGAAGATCAAGAAGATTTAAGGTATGGAAATTAGCCCTAACTTCCTCTTGACAAGCTGGTTTGGTAAAACCCTACTTTTATATATGTTTGAGTTAGAGTTCAAGCAACATTCTTTTTCTTTGATTAGAATTGGTTTTGAGGAATTTTTGTATAAAGGAAATGTTGGGGTTTTAAGGGAGATGCTGTTAAAATTTTCCAAAACCCATGTTTTTGTTTTGGCCATTACTCATCCAAATTGAGTAATTCAAATTTCTGGGTAAACTAGACTTCTAGGAAAACAAATTTTCTTAAAATAAGTGTATTAAAATTGGACCCTATCAGGCTCAGTGAATTCATCTAAGGGGGAGCTCTATGTATAGGAAATTTCTGGTTATGTTTTCAAAATAGACGGTCCAGTTGTTTAACATATCTTGATTTAGGTGCTCGAATCGGATGATTCCACTAATAAAACAGATTTATTATTTATAGGGAACAATGGACTCAAGGAAGTTGGGTAAATATGGCCTATTTTGTCTTCAAAAATTTTACAAGGAACAAGATTGGCTAAATCAACCCTAACCAAAACACTAGCATGCACGATTGATATTTTTCTCTCGTTGTGATGAATTGGGGGTCAGCGAAGAGGAAACCCGAGTAAGATCGGGATTCCAAGGATGAGTCAAGGCGGACAACCTTGCTGGTTTGTTCTTCCCATTTCCTTTCTTATCAGAGCTTTGTAATATTGATTTTTCAAAAAAGCTACAGACCAGAAAGCTTTGTTTTTAACCATAAAACAAATTCGTTTTAAGTGATTTGGGAAATTGATTGCAAATGGATTGCCATGAAAATTACATGAGTGTCAAAAAATGTGTTTACTGGGCATATATGTATATACAATATTGTAATTTACTATGACTGAGCATTAATGCCCTTAAGAGAATGTAATTAAGAGTATTCGAAGTTAAGTGATAGATCGTATACCAATAAGGTCAGAGTGCATTCACGAACGAAATTATTTAGAGGCTGCATGTCGATCCGTGAGCTCCAACTAGGACAAGATTTTAGTATACACAAAATGAATTTGTAAATAATCACGCGTTCTTCACGGACCGTATTGTTATTAAATATTTTTATTGTACTCGTAACCCAACGGAGACCATGCCTCTGATTCCATTCTATGCACCAAAAGTCATGGTTAAGTTCGCTATGGGCAAACTTATAAGTAAATGTGTGAAATAATTTGAGTTTTGAACAACAATTAACAATTGTTTATTGCATTGACCATTGAAATGTGCCAAAATGTTGTTTTCAAAAGATACATTTTCAGGTTTGATCAAAATGAGGATAAATGATAGAACCACTGGCTAATGAAAATGCTTAGCTCATTGTTTTATCACGCGCAGTACCCCTGAGCTAATGGGCAGATCAAAGATCGCAGCCTTAGTCATCATCGAATCGTACAAGTATAGTAAATGCGACCACGATACATTTCATTTCAAAAAAATCATGTAATTGTTGCATTAAGCAAACAAAGATGGGCAATCTTCATGGGAAGTAGTATATTTTGACTTACGTTTAGACATGAACTATAATGTTTTGTAAATGATTTAAAAAGGGCAAGAAATGTCGTCTTGTATAAATGTGGGAATTGAGCAAATGATGGGCTCTCTACCATGATTGACGTATAATTTTATATATATATAATGCGTATTAGTAATGAGATCATATTTTCATACATACATAAATATGATTTAAATGGATATTAAATATCACATCGAAAATAAGTATATGAAATGAGTTTTACAGATAAATGGATTTAGTCGTCCGCATCCCTAAGTTTCCGTCCAAATTGCCGAGTCGTCAAGTCAAGGGAGGTTGACACGGCATGCGCTCCTCCTATGTCTCCACAAAGACCCGCTCCATCGTCACGCTCGAGCATGGGCCACTACCCTGCAAGTATCAACTTTATGGTATAACCCGGCACTCCCCGTCTGAATGCACCATCTACCCACCTCGACACTCGACTCTTTTCCATCCACTCTTGCTCATGCTCCACACTTGACCTTCACTGCACCTTATGCCCACACTGCAGTCCACCCCTCTACTCATTGGGCACCTCTCTAGATCGGGTCATTGACCCAAGCGCCTCACCACGTGACCACCTGATCTCGTGCCCCGCCCTTCACGCACCATATATCGCCTCTAATAGTATGATTATTGGTGATGGCTCAAGTTTACCGATTGTCAACATTGGCTCCTTCTCCTTACCTCTTTCCCTACACCTTTTTTCTAATGTCCTACATGTGCCTGCCATGTCTAAGAATCTTATTTTCGTCTCTGGCCAGGTTTCGATAACTTCTATTCATGTCAGATTTTCGACTCCTTTCTTTCATGCAGGATCGTGATACGGGGTCACCTCGTTCACAAGCATAGAGATCTGTCTATTACTAGCCTAAGTCGCCCTTCAATCTTCACACTGGGCTTTGTCATCCCGCCACCTCCTCGCCGCTATCTCTATGTGGCACGCCTTCGATCATCCATCCTTCCAATTTTTTGAAAATTTCTTAGTGTTTTGCTATTCTTTTCCTCGAAGAACATTCAGTTCCTTCTTGTAACTCCTACAATATTAATAGCCACTAGTTACCTCGCTTAAATCAAGCATCACCTCTTCCCTCCTCTTAATGTCATCTTTTCGATGTGCGGACCTCACCGCTTTCCTCTTTTCTAATGGTTTTCATTACACGTTATTTTGTCGACCATTTCACAAAGTATATCCGGTTTTATCCATTACGCCGTAGAAATCAAAATGTTCATTCAACCTTGTTTCCTTCTGGGCAACTCGCTGGAAAATTATTTCACCACCACCATTAAAACCGCGACGCCCTAAAAACCTCGGTTCACACCAACCGCTAACCCATGGAAAATCCTCATGGATCGGTTGTGCACCCGATACTCACATTGTTGTGTCCTCTTTTAACGGACCCATAATTTAACAAAATCTGGCAGGTCTCCTTTGTACCGAGTTTCACCCAAAATACGACCTCAGAGGGATATACACAACATGACCCATCCGGCCGAATATACCTAATAAATGACCGCACGGATCCATTTATGAGTAAAGTGGCCCAATTCCGCCTATTTATCCATACTCATTTAAAAACATAAAAAAAAAAAAAAAAAAAAAAATTCTCATTATATTCTTGGGGTAAAACAAATTCCATAGAATTTAATTACAATTCTTTTTACACAAAATACAAGCTATAACTCGTTTGTTCCAAGCATTTTTACAAAAATTTATACAAAGCCACAACCCTAGCCATTAACCGCAGCCACGAGTGAGCGTCGTGCACTGTCACCCATGTACCTTAAATCTGGTCGCTTATGCCCGCTAGAGTAAACTCACTGCTGGTTACTCTCCTCACCTAAGTGCACATGCAATGGTCATGTTCACAATTCACATTCACATTCCAAGTAAAAACATGCAATTTTTACTATGGAATCCTACTTACCATGAAATGAGATGAGACTCAATCATACCACGACCCGAGTCCCACGAATTTCTACCTAAGCTCCCACGACTTACCACACCATGCGATGTCAAAGTGTTATAAAACCCATCATTTGTGGATTACATCCAATGATCATTTTCCAACAAAATTCATTTGTTCTTCAAACCAAAAGCGTTTTGGATGTTACACCTCAATGATCATTTATATTCAAAACCATGTGTCTTTTTTTGGTTAGCGAATTTTCAAGGTCTCACCGCAAGCTTCGCAAGCCTTCCTACACTTTCACGAAAGCGCCATCACCATCGACATGTATAACCAAAATAATCTGGCTTTCACCCGAGGGGGTATCTATCCCTACTTGCTATTACCCGACATATTTTCATTTTCATGTATACAACCGTGCGACCCTGTTGGATGTTGTCCCACCATATCGAGCCCACCCAATGAACACCAAACGCACGTTGATTATAACCACGCACTCACACCCATTTCCCATGCTTATACTATGTCATATATGACATGAATGCTATATAATAATTTACTCATGCATATCACCCATGCATCATGAACAATTATATCAATCAACATTAAATTTCCAAACGATCACACATTTCATGTCAACATATTTGCACACACATATATCAACATCAACAAGTCATCACCAATCAAGCAATGACCTACTTTATCCTCTAGGCCAAATTGTGACATAACATGTCCACAAATAGCCTACAAACAAGCCATGCAATGGCCTTGTCCATACACGAACTCATCACATGTCAATACATTACACACACACATATCAGCCCAATCACTACCACTAAGCATGTCACTCAAACTCAATCAATGACAACTTGATCCTCAAGACCAGTTGTGGCATAGAGATGCCCACAAAACATTCCACACAACAAGCCATAATAGAGCACAGAATAGTTCCGAACTCAATTCATAAACTAGTCCCCTAACAATCCCAAAATCTGGACACAAACCATTAAATAGCCAAATCAGAAGCAAAGAATTAATTACAACTCTGAGCCGTACATGTTCACCTGGGGTGATTCAAAAGCCTACATCAAGTTTACAAATGCAACTATAATTCCATGGAGAACACTAGTCCAAATTCCCTCTTTTTCCCAACCATAAATCAATCCCAAAATCTGGATAGTGTATAGGGTCAAAACAGAACAGCCTGTGGTAGTCCCGGAAAATGGACCATAACTTGAGCTATAAAGGTCCAATTTGGGTGATTCAAAAGCCTACATCAAGTTTACAAATGCAGCTATAACTTCCATGAAGAACACTAGCCCAAATTCTAACTTTCCCAATCGAAAATCAGTCCCAAAATCTGGACATTTCATAGGACCAAAATAGGGCAACATTCCCATAACCCAAAAATTCAGCCAAACAGCCCCTTAGGAGCTATAGAACCATATCATCAGTCCAAATAGCCCCTAAGAAGCCCTAAAACCTGGTTTTTCAAACCAAACAACCCTTAAGAAGCTGTAAAAAAACTGATTTTTCAATCTAAACAACCCCTAAGAGATATAAAAACTATTTTTTTTAACCCAAACAAATTTCAGAAAAAAATACGCACCAACAGCTCCTCAGAGCATAAATAAACTAAAGTAAGAAGAAACCCTACCTCTTTTGTATAGTAGAACCGGTTGAGGTCTCAAGAACACCCTAATCTCAAAATTTTGATTTCTCAAATCTCCCTCGATCTTCTGGGTGAAAACCCCTCCTTGATTCAATTTCTGTTCAACGAATTCCACTACGGGAACTCCAGGATCAGAGGAAGCCAGGTTGGAATGCTTTCTTCTTTCTCTCCTCTTTGCTCTCTCTCTCACAACTTTACACCGATAATCTGGTGAATCCTGCTCTTCGATCCTCTCACACTCATGGTATAACCCATCTCACTACACCTCCACACACTCCCGAACATAATGGGTATTTTTAACGCCGGCATAGCATATTGTCAAAATGAGTTCCCACTTCTACATCGCTCATTCTCAAACATTCTCCTAGTATGCTTTTTGCAACATTTATTTATTTAATCAATCCAAATGCCCAAAGTTTGTCTCTCTCTTTGGTTCCTCATTTGAAGTTATTCAACTAAGTTCACCCATCCAAACCTCGTCTTTTGATCATGAGGTTTTCCCTGGTCATAGCCCTCATTCTCCCACAAACTCAACCCCAACGACCAGGTTCTTTTTGACTCACTCCCTTATCTCGTAGTGCCTCTCCTGTTTCACCCTACCTCAAAAAAATCTCGTATCCCATCATGTCAAGTTCAGGGAGAATGTTTTCTCATTCTCTCCCCCCACCGCATCGCTAGGAGTAGACACTCCGACCGCTTCCTTTCACTTACCTGCTCACCCCATGCAACCCCTTCCAAAGACCGGCCAAGCTCAAAAAACCTCTCGAGTACTTCCCCATTACCCAGCCCGACCTCCCGCCAACCAGCATCCCCCCACCCTGTACCGTCGAGCTCAAACCATCATTAATAGTCAAACCATCATTTAATAAAATCATGTCTGAATCACTAGTTTTTTTTTTTAGAAAGAATATATGAGGACATATGTGGACCTATTCATCCACCATGTGGACCTTTTCGTTATTTTATGGTCCTAATAGATTCCTCCACTAGACGGTCACATGTATGTCTTCTTTCCACAAGAAATGTTGTCTTTGCTAGGCTCCTTGCACAAATGATCAAATTAAGAGCACAATTCCCTGATTATCCAATCAAAACAATAAGATTCTGCATAATGCCGGGGTGAATTTATCACAAACTCTCAAATGACTATCAGATGTCAATTAGGATAAATATCAGCATCATGTCGTTTCATGTTCATACCCAAATGGCTTAAGAGAGTCTTTGATAAATCGCCTAATTAATAGCTGTATCTAACTCGCCAATGAAGACCAAATTGCCAGCATCTACCTGGGGACATGTTGTTATTCATGCTATAAGTCTAATAAGAATTAAACCAACATCTTACCATGAGAACTCCCCTTCACAACTTGTACTGGGTAAACAACCAAATATTTCTCACTTACAAATCTTTGGTTATCCGTTCTATATACCAATTGCACCTACACAACGCACTAAAATGGGTCCCTAACGAAGACTCGATTTACGAGGTTTTGATTCTCCGTCTATCATAAGATATTTTAACCCTTAACTAAGATATTTTATAGCCCGTCATATTGTCATTCTAATGAGAGTGTTTTTCCTCCATCGGGAGAAAAGTCGTGGCCTGTAAGAACGACGAAACTACTTGTAATTCATCTCGTACGTCTCATTTGATCCTCATACAAATCAATGTGAACTGGAAGTTCAAAGGATCATTCATTTGCAAAATATTGCAAATCAATTACCATATGCTTTTATTGATACAAAGAAAGTAACAAAGTCACATATCTCGGCTGCAAATGCTCCTAAAGACGGACATCGTCCCCGGCTAACAATTAAGAACAGCCTAAAATAAGCGCTGGGAGACCTATTGGCTCAAAAGACATATAACTCCCCGAAAAGGAGAACACAAATGAGAATTGATACCCCTGAAGAGGTACATGATAAACAAAAGGCCCCCTCAGAGGTATTTCCAGAACAAGCAGGCCCTCAGAGGCATATATTGAACAAAAGTCCCCTAAAGAGGTTTGAAATAAAGAATTAGCCCTTAAAGAGGCATAGGTACGTGAAAATTATGATATCTCAATAAATTATGTGCACAATAGAGAAAAATGAGATCGAAATAAAGTTATTATCAAAAATATTTTTGTTTTCCAAATGACCTTAAACATCATAAGAAATGATGAGGATCCCGAACCACAAAATGTGGAATAATGTCGAAATAGAAATGATTAGCCAAAATGGAAAGAAGCTATGCAGGCATAATTAAACTCGTTAATGAAACGAGACGTGGGTATAAATACCTGTTGGGTACAAATAAGTATTTGTACAAAAGCGCAATGAAAATAATGAGATCATAAGATATAAAGCCGACAGAGCACAAGGTTTCGTAGACCTGGTATCGACTCACGAGGAAACATATTCTCTTGTCATGGACAATGTTCTCCGCTTTCTAATGGTCTTGACACCTCTCAAGGACTGATACGCTATTCCTACGGATGTCATCACACTCTTATCTATATGGATCCATAGATAATGATATATATATATATATGAAAATCCCTGAAGGATTTAAATTTCCTGAAGCAAATAATACAAAGCCTCGTAATATTTGTTCAATCAAATTACAACAATCTCTATATGGATTGAAGCAATCCGGACGCATAGGTGTTAACTGGGCCGCGTAGTATTTATCGAAAAGAAGGGTATGCAAACAACCCTATATGCCCATGCATCTTTATTAAGAAATCAGAAACCGGATTTGCAATTATTGTAATGTATGTTGATGATCTAAATCTTATTAGGACTTCTGAAGAGCTCATAAGAACAACAAAATATTTGAAAAGGGAATTTGAAATGAAAGATCTTAGGAAAACAAAATTTTATCTTAGCCTGCAGATCGAGCATTTCCCTACTAGTTCATTAACCAGCATATACTAAGAAAAATTTAAAACATTTTTATATGGATAAAGCACACCCTTTAAGTTTGCCAATGATTATCCGTTCACTTAACGTGAAAAATGACCCATTTCATCATTGTGAAAATGGTAAAGAATTACTTGGTCTTGAAGTACCATATCTTATGCGCCGCTGGCGCACTTATGTATCTTCGCTAATCGTACTCGCTAGATATTGTTTTTTCTGTCACGTTATTAGCCAGGTATAGTTTCATTCCAACCCAAAGACATTGGAATGGTATCAAGCATATTTTGTGCTACCTCCAAGGAAAAACTGATATGGGTCTATTTTACTCAAAGCAATCAAAGCAACAATTGTTTGGATATGCTGACGCAGGATACCTTTCAGACCCACATAAGGCCAAATCACAAACAAAGTATGTGTTTAATTGTAATGGAATTGATATTTCATGGAGATCCTTTAAGCAAACAATGGTGGTCACATCATTGAATCATTCAGAGATTATAGCAATTCACGAAGCAAGTAGTGAATGCATATGGCTAAGATCGATGATTCAACATATCCAATATTCATGCGGACTCCCCTCTATCAAAAACAACCCGACAACATTATTTGAAGATAATGTTGCATGTATTGCACAAATCAAAGGAGATAGAACTAAATACATTTCTCCAAAGTTCTTTTATACGCATGAACTCCGGAAGAATGGTGAAATTGATGTTCAACAACACGGGCCAAGTGATAATCTAACGCACTTATTCACGGTCAGCTACAACCTCAACATTCACAGTTTAATACATAAGATTGGAATACGCCAATTTAAAGATATCGACATGAGGGGGAGCATGCTTATGACAAGATGTTAACATACTGCACTCTTTTTCCCTTCGCCCAGATTTTATCCCACTGGGTTTTACTAGCAAGGTTTTTAACGAGGCAGTCATAATAGAGTAAGAACAATCTACAACATCACATGAATGTTGTACTCTTTTTCCTTCGCTAGGTTTCCCCACAGGGTTTTTACTACCAAGGTTTTAATGAGGCATATTCTTTATGGTGGTCATTCAAGGAGAAGTGTTATAAATGAGAGTCATGTGGTGAATGACCACATTAATTGTGTGATGAATGATAGACATTATATCACTTAATATCCCTTATAGATTCATGAATAAACTTCAATTTGGAAGTTCATGAACATGCTTTATGATGGTCATTATTAACATCATTATGAGGTCATTTAAAGTTAATAATGAACCCTTGTACATGAAGCCTATAAAAGGCTTATCTCACTTCTTTATAAGATCATTTCAATTAGAAGTCTTCTCTCTCTTTCTCTCCCTCCCTTTATTCTCCTTATGTATCTCTTTTCTCATTCATTCTCTTTAGATATATATAGTATATATATATATATATATTAAAGAGAATAACATAATTTCTTTAGCTTTGCATTTTTTACGCTATTTTATATCAAGGGTTAATTTATTAAGTTTAAACATATTTTTTATTTTCTTCCAAAAAAATTTTCCTTTCACTTTTCCTTCTTAGTTTCCTCTATATTTTCTTTTCTTAGTACTTTTCGAGTTTGAAATGTAACCTTAGTATTCTTTTTTCCTTTCCCTAGTGCTTTCCAAGTTCCAAATGGAGCCTTAATAATTTATCTTTGATTGATTCTACTTATTTGATTGTTTAGTTTTTTATTTGATACTATTCGTTGAATTAATTGGAGGCTATGTTTATGATTAAAGCATGTATTTGAATTATACTAAGTGGTATTAGAGACAGAATGGCATATGTGAAGGAATTCTTGCTGTGGAAAGAAACCTCCTTAGTTTAATACTAAAGAGAGTTGTTAAATACTTCTAGAAAAAAGCTCATAGTACTTTGATTTTGAGAATGGGAAATTAGGATCTTCAAAAGGTAATTAAAGAAAAAGTTTTATTGGAATTTGGTTGAAATTAGAGCAACTATGTATGAAGAAATCATTACCAATCAATTCTATATTATAATTCAGTTTTACAATTTTGAAATGCAATCAAATAAGTCAATTGAGTAAAATATTGATGTTTTGTATAAGATAATCTTGTTATCTAAGAATCTTGATATTGTGGATAGATGAGGAAGATCAACCATCGTTGTTAAGTACTCTTGTTGCTTGAAAATTAAAAAACCTTGTTAAGACTATTATGTGGAAAATAGTTTTTCCCACAAGTGTAAATTAATGGAAGCAATATAATAGAAAATAAAATAACAGAAAATAAACGAGCACACAAGATTTACGTGGTTCCCTCAAATAACTTGAGGTACGTCCACGACGATCGGTAAGTCAGTTTCTTCCACTATCACCAAAAGAGTTTACAAATTGGCCAAAAAAGGCATAAGCCTTACAAACACACCAAAGTGTAAATCACAAGAGGAAAATACCTCACAAAAAAAAATGAACCAAATCTCCAAGAACAAACCACAAGAAACCCCAAATATCAAGTGAAGAAACGTTACTCACTTGAAGAACAAACTTGCTGATTTTGTGGCACCAAAATGGAAAAGAAGAAGACTTAATTTTTCTTGAACCAAAGACTGCCCGAATGCCTTCTTACCAAGCCAACCAAGATGATATATATTCCCAAAAAAATGCCACCAAAACCTTTTCTTTTGCAATAACCCATCCCAAAGGCATAACTATTCATGCATGCATTCATGCACAAAGACATACATATATACAATAGATATGTATTTGTCATGATTAAGGGGTTAAAGTGATAAAATTGAAAGTTGTGAGCATCGTTAAGTCAAGCAAATCGAATGACCATTTTGAAATTTTGTCAAAATATCTAGATAAAAGCTTTAGAGTTGTCCAGAACCTTTAGCTTCTCTTTTCCTTTCTGTTGCCCGATCAAGTGTGATAGAAGAGAGGAAAAAAAAAAAATAACCGGGTTTTGAGATGGGAATTCTATCATTTCTAATTCAAGCCGACTTTAGGTACTGCTTCGCATCTGTTTTGCACCTCTATTTTCGGGTCTTTAAGCTCTGTTTTGGAACAAGTTGTAAATATGAAAGTTGTTAAGTTATGTCTCTTCTAGGTTTATAAAAGCGTTTGGTAATTGGTTGTGCTTTATCTCGAGTTATGATCTGTTGAACACCGATTGCTCATGTTGTCCCGATTCGCGCTTGATTATGAAATTTGAAAGCATGTTTCTCCTTGTATATTTGGTATTTTGCCCTAATTTTTTGATATGTTCTAATTTTTATATGTCTAGTTCTTTCTTGAAAATATTATGGATTGATCAAGTCTCAATCTTGAGTTATGGTGGTTTTTAAAGGCTATTCTCAGAATGTAATTCGATAACAAGTAAAGTTTGAAAATCCGTATAAATTCTATACATGGAATATGGAAGCTAATTTTTACATATGTTAAAGAGGTATGAGTCTAGTTTCTAAAAAATAATTGCTGTCTTTTGATATATATGTTGAGAGTTATAGCTAAAAGAGTCAAAGAAAGGTCCCATTGTAAAACAGGGGTTAGGTCACCCAGTTATATGTTCTCATATGTTTCGAAGTTTGGAAGTTTATGCATGATATATGACTTATGTATGATTAATATATGTTTTAGACCACGAGGAGTACAAGACGTACAAGACGTGGCACGCGTTAAGAGTGATACGGGACGCCATTTTTGTGGAGCGGATATGAATGTTTGATACCATGTGTTTCATATTTTGTCATTTGATGAATGACTTGTTGTAATGAAGTGATTCAATGTTCATGTATGATATATGTTATGATCATACGCTGTTATGTGCAAGAATGTGTTGATGAACTATAAGTTCTGTTGACAAGCTACGCATAACCATGAATGTTATATGCATAAGTACATGTCAGATGAATGTGATCCATGATGCATGGAAGATAAGAGGATATAAGGCGGACTCTACAGTCCAAGTAATCTAAATACAAGAAGCCATATGACCCAATGGGTCAAATACATGTATACAAGCCGGCAAAGAACACAAGTTTACAAGTTACAAGTTATCAAGTTTTACAAGTTTGCTGTTCGTCATACTTGATGTGTTTCAGTCATAACCGATAAGAAACTGACATACAAGCATTGTATTATATAAGAATACATATGAACTACGAATGTGCCTCTATGTTTGATGTTATGAATTATTAAGTGCTCTCATTTGATGATATGAATGTATAAGGAATATGTAGGAGTTATGTACATTTTGGTTTGATAAAGTGAATGGGCCATGATGATGATGTGAATGTGTGGTGTGGTATCATGTTTTTATATCCTCATTGAGTAGCATCTCATTAAAATGCAATATTTTAGGTTCCACGAAGTCAAGAAGAATAAGCTAAGTGCTTTACTGGCACGCATCATTACGTAGTGATAGGCTCGCCAGCTACTTCCTCTCCTCTCTCTCATCATGACAAGTATATGTATTCTAGAGACTTTGAATTACGTGTCAATGTATATATGGTTACTCCTAAAATTGTTTTGGGCATGATTATGAACAAGAAAAATGTGTATACAAGGGTTTTGCCGAGTTTTAATGCTTAACAAAAAAAAAAAAAAATCCTAATGTTTCTATTATGAGGTCGTAACTTCCTATGGACGCTTTTGTGGTTAATCAATTTTCTATACTCAGGATGACTTAGTTTTCGTATTATAAAGAACCAAGATTAGGACATTGGCATCTTTCCCTGAAGATTCCAAACCAATACCAAGAGTCAGCGCACGCCAAACCAAGTCTTGATATGCCAAGAGTCATGCACACAAAAACAAGCCTCGATATGCCGTATCATGCATGTCAAACCAAGGTGCATGCCAGCCAGAAAACCATATTTAGAAAATTGATGAGTCCCACAAAGGAGGGAAACCCAACAATTCCTCCCCTCCGACTTATGTGGAGGATTCAACCATTCCGCTGTAAAAAATCAACACTTCTGCTCGTCCTTAGTCATCGCTTCTTTGGCCAACATATCCGAAGTGTTTCATCTGGGCAGAACTTTTTCTGTCAGAACAACTTATCATTCAAGACATCACGAATCCAATGATATTTAACACCACGTGCTTCGGGACTAATGAAATGAAGAATTTTTACTCAACCTGGATCAGACTCGACCATCACAATGAAGGACATAATCTTCTTGTTTCAAACCCAACTTGTAAGAATTTCTTCAACCAATAATAATTTTAGCAAGCTGCGGATGGCGATGAACTCAGCTTCTATGGAGGAGAGCAACATGATTAATCTTGATTGCCATGCCACCGCGAGCCCCGCAAAGTAATCAACAAATCGTAAGTAGAATTTCACTATCAATATCACCAAATCATATCGTAACTGTGGAACCCATCAAGAATAGGCTCGCCTTTACCAAAACACAAACTCATCTTTGAAGTGCCCTGAAGATACCTCAGAATCCATTTCACTGCTGCCTAGTTTTCTTTCCTCGGATCAAACAGAAATCGACTAATACCCCAACTGCGTGAGCAATATCCGATCGAGTACAAACCATGGCATACATCAAATAACCAACTGCTGAAGCATAGGGAATTTTCTGCATCTCATTTTTCTCTTCATCACTTGTAGGACACTGACTTGAACTAAGTTTGAATCGGTTTGCCGATAATAATTGTAGTTTTTCTTTTGTCCATATTGAACCTTTCAAGAACCTTTAATATAATTTCGAGATAACCAAATTAGCCCAAGTGATCCTCAACAATTCTTATCCCAAGATTTTGCTTGGTTTGACCAAATCCTCATGGCAAAGGACTGCTCAATTCGACTTCAACTTGCTAATTCGCCGTGTCTCACTCCACAATGAGCATATCATCGACGTGAAAGCAAAGAGAATAATAAAATTACCATATGGATATTTCTTCACAAACACAATGGTCCATGGTTCAATACCATGGTCGGGCCATGAAAGAATCGAATTTTCTCGTACCACGTTTCTAAGCCGCTTTAATCCATACAGCTCTTCTTCAATTTGCAAACTAACCGATCATTACCCTTATCTCGTGAAGCCCTCAGTTGCTCCATATAAATTTCCTCTAAGTCACCATGCAAAATGCAGCCTTCACATCAAGCCAGCCAACTTCTAAATTCATACTGCAGCCTATACTGCTATCGGGCTCGAACGGTTGACATCTTCACAATTGGTGAGAATATCTCATCAAAATCAACTCCCCTTCCTCTCGACCAAAACCTTCACAACAAGTCGCGGCTCGACTCTCTACGAGAACTATTCCCATCATTCTTTCACCAAGACCCATTTATTTTTCAAAATTTTCTTCTTTGTGGTTTCACCAAATCATAGGTGTGATTCTCATGCAAAGATTTCATTTCCTTTCATCGCTTTAAGCCATTCAGTTTTGTTCTCATGCTTCAAGACTTCGATAAGTCTTCGCTCATCCTCGATCCGACATCATCACATACTCATTTGAAGAATATTTCTTCGATGGTTGTTTTCTCCGTAGATCTCCTTAACTGTCTATGGTGTTGACTCTAGGTGGCTGCTCCCTCAATCTCCGCTCAACATCATCTTCTATCGCATCATCATGAGAGGTGTTTGCACTCTCATTAATATCATGAACAATAGGATCAAGACGTGACTAAGTCAACAAGATCATCAATACTAGACTCCTACTAACTCCTGCTCGTTTCAATGTCTCAATACCCTGATCTTCCAAGAAACAACATCTCATCTTCACAACTTTCATTAACTGGATCATACAACCTCGTAGCCAAATTCTCCTTCATGCCCATACCAAGAAATATGCACCGCTGGCTGGATCAAGCCTGCACTTCATCTTTCGGGTATATGAACAAAGCTCTACAAACACACCCTCAAGTGATCATAAGAGACTTCTTTCTCCTCGGGCTCCAAACTTTTCTGGCAAGACATCACCATTCAACAAAACTAAAGGAGACAAATTGATAAGACTGGAATCACGGCCCCTATCGCTTCACCCCAAAAAGATCTCGCAATTTAGAATGTGAGAGCAAACATCTAACTCTAAGAATGGTTCGACTCATTCTCTCTCGCAACCCCCATTCTCACTGAGGTGTCTTTACCGCTCTTTTCAAGCCCGATGTCGGATTGCGCACATCGATCAAATGGTCCAATATATTCACCACCATTATCCGAGTGGAACACATTCAACCGGTCACTCGCTTTCTTTCAACACATTCGAAATGCTTAAACACATCTAGAACTTGATCTTTAGTTTTCAAGTATAAGCTCAAACTTTTCTAGAGCGATCAATAATAAAAGTGGGACAAAGTATGGGGCACCACCAAGTGTCCTAACTTTCAAAGGACCATACGCCGCACGTACCAAATCTAAGAACATGAGATTTTCTGGGATGCAATGTTTCTACTTTAATGATATTCCCGTTTTTGTTTACCATGGAAACAATGAACGCGAGTTTTCAAAGGCATACCTTTTATCCTCGCTAGAAGCTCTTTCTTGGACAAAACTTGCAATCCTTTTTCACTCATATGTCCAAGCCTTCTATGCCATAGATCAATGGATGAGTCATTCTCTAAGGTATTCACAACACCCTTGAAGATTTTTGCTTGCATAGTGTAAAAGAGAACAAGTCTTCTTCCTTTGCTACTACTAGAGAACCTTTGGAGAGCTTCCATTTTCCATCACTGAAATTGTTGTTGTAGCCTTCATCATCTAACTTTCTAGTAGAGATTAAATTGAGCCGAATATCCGGTACATGCCTCACATCTCTAAGCAACAATTTGCATCCAATGTTTGTTTCCAAGCAAATGTCACCCATGCCAACAATTTTTGACACATCTTCATTGCCCATACGGACATTCCCAAATTCACTCATGAAGAAGTAAAGAAGTGCTTCCGGCTGGCAACATGAAATGAAGTTCGCACCCATTACCCAATCCATCTCGCCAATCAAATTAACGCTAGCATCATCACGATAATCAGCGAGTTCACCATCTAAGAACTACGCCTATATCACCTTTGTTTTTTATCCGAATTTTCTCTCGCTTTCGCTTCGAACTCGAAGCCGCGACCCGCTTCATGTGCCCTTTCTTGTGACAATAATAGCACTCAACATCTTTCTTTGAAATCGAGCTCGAACGAATTCCCAGATTTATCACTGCCAGCGGAGCCCTACTCTTACTCCCCGCCTCCCTGGCTTCCATCACAAGTGCCTGAGTGAGAAGAACTCGATGATTTTCTTTCGTCTCTTCATTCAACAAGCCGTTGGTAACTCGACTCATCATACTACTCCATCAAAAGAGTTACTAACTCAGGACCACCAAAGTTTCCCAACTTTCAGGAAGTGAACTAAGAAGTAACAAAGCTTGCAACTCATCATCAAAAAGTAATTTTCACAGGCGGCCAACTAATTCACAACGCCTTAATCTCATTCAAATGCTCAATAGGAGTACCTCCTTATATTTAGAATTCACAAGCTTTCAAAATAAAATCGCTTTATTCACTACTGCCTTTCTATCATAAAGACTCTCCACTCGTCCAAAGACCATGTGCTTAATTTTCTCATAGAGACGTGATGAAAGACACTATCATCAACCATCATCGAACAAACCGACAAATTGTCTACTTTTCCACTGTCATCTTTCATGTAACACCTCAAATATACCCTAAAGGCACATGTTTAGGGGTTTAATAAAAATTAAATATGAATTTTAGAGAAATAAGACTAGAAACCCGAAATTTATATGAGAAAGCAAAGTGGTAATACGTAATTTACTACTCGGCGACCCAGCCAGCCATAAAAAGGGAAAGACTAGGGGTTAAAATAGAAATATGTCTAACTTGGATTTGCAAAAAGAGAAGAACCTAAGGACTAAAGCGAAATAACGAAAACTTAACCCAAAAATGGAAAGCTGTGGTTCAAGCATGTCCTAAAGAGAGAGCTGGATTTAAGACCAATTGCCCTACTGGGGGAAAAGAAACCGTGGAGAAGAAGAAGAAGGGAAAGAGAAGAAGAAGAAGAATGAAGAAGAAGAAGTCAAATTTAAGGTATGGAATCTAACATTGAGTATGGATCTTTGGATTTTTGTATGGAAATTATGAATTTTGTATGGGATTATGTATAATCGACCATGGTAGTGGATTTGGCGGTTTTCAAACCTAGGGTTTTGTTAAGATTTATCCCAAACCCTAGATTTCTTGAAAATAAAAGTAGAAACCCTAAAATTCCAGACAAGAAAAGTAAGTGACCTAAGAAGATTTGGTATGGAACTATGACTATTAGTATGAATACATGTTTTTGGGTTGTAGAACTCCAACCTCTTAATGAATTTCAGATGGAAATCTCAACACAAATTCCTTTGTTTTTCTAGGTTTTGTTACGAGAGGATCAGTTCCCATTACATGTGTTTCGGGGTTCTATGGTTATGTAAAGTATGGACATGTTTGTTCTTTGCTCTAGGTTTTAATATAACTTTTCCTAACCCTAGATTTCAAGTCGCTGAGAAACCTCAGCCTTGTATAAGATATGAATCGAAAAGCATGTTTGAGTTCAATATGGAGTGGTTTCAAGTGTGTATTGATTATCGAGTTGATCGGGTGGAAAAATATGGAAAACTTATAAAAACCAATTATTCTGGGCATTTTTCGAAGCTGCGACTCCGCATTAAACAGAGCAGTACCTGCATTCCATAAGTGTTCATTAACTAGTACTAGTACCCCAGATCGATACCCAATGCCTCATTTCACACCAAAGGTTCGTATTTCGCCATAATCGTCATTTATTATCCAATTTGAGTGATTCAAGTTTCTGGTTAAACTAGACTTCAAGGAGAACAAAACACCTCGAAATAGGCACCCGCAAATTCTCGACTCTACGCCTAAAATTCACTCAAAGCCGTAATGCATACCAGCTCCAATTTCCTGGCTCGTTAACATAGAGTAACCGGCTGCTTAGACATAACTCGAGCTTCGTGTCTGAGCTGGGTGGATTCCAATGGGGAGAAGAACCCTTAGCACCCAAATTCTTCAAAGGAGTACAAAGAACCACAAATGTGAAGTTAAGACCTCGAAAATGTACTACGATTGTTCCTAGCGACCAGTAAACCGACTAGTTTGGCATAAAAATGTCATAACTTTAGTTCGATGATTCAATTGAATGATTCCACTTAAGTAAAGTAGATTCGTGAGAACAATACATGAATATCGTGAATACATAGGCACTAGCACTGGCATACATATGAAATGCCATATGTAATGTGCATGAAAAACAAGAAAAGCATAGGAAATTAATACGTATGGGGATGCTGCTCGCTAAACATGAATACGATATTTAAATAATAAACGAATCAAACACGAACAATAACACGAAGGCAATATGTCATGAACACATAATGTGGTTAAGTTATATATGATTATTATCACATATAATCTAGAAAAGATAATGAATATACGGGGTCACATGAACGAATGAGCGCATAGTTCGACGGTTGCACTCCCGCCAGTGCTACAAGACTTTCGCTACGCAAGGCACGACCGTTCCATGCAAAATCACATCGGCATCAATGACAAATGCGACAGATTCAACCAAATCGGCTGCGGAATGTCAACTTTTATAGTCATATGATTGCAATATCAATGTGAGATCACATTGCTACCGAACGACAAATGTGACGTAATTCAACAACCGAATCCGCCGCGGAATGCTCTAATTTCTATGGCAATACGCGGTATCAGGCATTATCAACGCAAATCACATCGCTACCGAACGACAAATGCGACGGACATTCAACACCGAATCTCACTGTGAATGTCGACTTCTATAGCCATATGTGAAATCACAAATTGAAACGCGAAAAGAAAAAGAAAGAAAATGATTCGAGAAAAGTATTTGAACAAGTATAAGATCTGAAATACAAGAATAAGTTCCGTAATAAGAGTATAAGATCCGAAATACAAGAATAAGATCTGAAATACAAGTATAAGATCTGAAATACAAGAATAAGTTCCGGAATACAAGTATAAGATCTGAAATACAAGAATAAGTTCCATAATATAAGTATAAGATTCGAAATACAAGAATAAGATCTGTAATACAAGTATAAGATCCGAAATACAAGAATAAGATCTGAAATACAAGTATAAGATCTGAAATACAAGAATAAGCTCCGTAATACAAGTATAAGATCTGTAAGACAAGTATATGATCCGTAATACAAGTAGAAGATCCGAAATACAAGAATAAGCTCCGTAATACAAGTATAAGATCCGTAAGACAAGGATATGCTCTGAGTACAAGTATAAGTTCTGGTGAAGTACTTACTGCACGCAAGAAAGGCCCAAGTTTTGAAACTCCTACTGAGATCCGAGATAGATATAAGTACCATACATGTATAAGTACCTCAGATAAGCATAAATTCTCCGTAGTACCTCGTATAAGCATAAGCTCAGAATTCCTACTGAGATCTAAACAAGTATAAGATAGATAGAAGTATAAATCCTCCGTCTATATATGTATATTCAAGATCGCATACGATGAAATCTATATAAGTATGCATCCTACGGGAGATAAGTATAAGTATGTGTCCTACTTCGAGATAAGTATAACATAGGTCTCATGCGAGATTGAATGTTAATAAGTCTTATAAGTATAGCAGCTCACACATCAGATATCTAGAGATCCGAATAGCATAAGTTTGTTACAAGGATAATTATGTATGTAAAATGTGTTATATGAATTCATGAAGATTTTGATATCTCAAGTATCGGCTGGATGTTTATTATGATCTCTGTGATAAATGCATGTGTACCAAGATAAGTTATAAGATTATCGCTTCCACTGCCGCGAAAGCCTTAGCACGTGCTCTTTGAACCGCGGTAGGCCAGAGAAGACGCCTCGAAAACTTCCGCATACCGTCTGCCAAAGACACTAAGTAGGGGTTCATCATGTGATGTCCCACGCCTCTCCGATGAATGTAAAAGTACGCTTGTATATGTAAATGGGACTCAAGATATGTGTATAGATTTTGATGGACACCTTCTCCTGGGTGGTGCTCTTTTCAGGTATGTAAATGATTTTTGTTATTACGTAAATTGCTCAGATACCCACATAGGCCAAGTTCATCTCTGAGAAAAGAAAAAAAAAAACAGGTAAAGAGTCCCAGTATATAGTCTCGCGCCCTGGACTCGGTTCGGATCCGCCATTCGAGTCGGACCGAGAATCGGGGTGTGACATTTCATCCCTTCCGGTTTGCCACTATCATCCTCTATGGGTCCATATAAATCTTTACAAAACAAAAGGTCTTCCATTTTAGTTTTCCAAGTCACCCAATTTGTGCCATTGAAACTAACCATACGCCTAATGCTGCCATCCATAATTCACACACAAATATAATGAATCTAACCAATTAACTAAATGTTCTCGATACTTATGTGGAAAAATAGGTTTTCCCCACAAGTGTAAATCAATGGAAGCAATATAACATAAAATAAATAACATAAAATAAATGAAGACACAAGATTTACGCGGTTCCCTCAAATAACTCGAGGTACGCCCACGACGACCTAGTAGGGTCGCTTCTTCCACTATCACTAAAAGAGCGCATAGTGGCCAAAAAGGCATAAGCCTTAAGTAAACACAATTCAAGGTGTAAATCACAAGAGGAAAATACCTCACAAAAAAAATGAACCAAATCTCCAAGAACAAACCACAAGAAACCCATCAGTTGCAAACGTTACTCACTTGAAGAACAAACTTGCTGATTTTGTGTCACCAAAATGGAAAAGAAGAAGAGTGAATTTTTCTTGAACCAAAGACTGTCCGAATGCCTTCTTACCAAGCTAACCAAGATGATATATATTCCCAAAAAAATGCCACCAAAACCTTTTCTTTCCCTTGAAGATTCCAAACCAATACCAAGAGTCATGCACGTCAAACCAAGTCTTGAATATGCCAAGAGTCATACACACCAAAACAAGTCTTGGATATGCCAAGAGTCATGCACGCCAAACCAAGGTACATGCCAAAATAGCAAAACCATATTTAGCAAATTGATGAGTCCCACAAAGGAGGGAAACCCAACACATGCTTTATGGGAGTGACTCTTTGATTACGGATGAAGTACAAAATGCTCTATATATGATCTAATTAAGGAACTCATTAAGATCAAAATGGAGGGCAAATAAAGAATCACGTGAAAGCAGAACTTGATTTCTTCCTGAGAAGATATTTGCTTTTTCAATTGAGATGAAATGATTTCGTAAATCAAATAATGATCAATAATATTATGGTATATTGTCTCCGGATTTAATCAAATTCAAGATAAATTTTGATATCTTCCATGCAAATGGGAGAATGAGTCAGGATCTAATATCCTTTTATAAATCTTTACCTCTTATATAATTGATGAAAAGAAGTATATTTCAAACCAATTCATCTGTATGTAAAAAATGATGACAACTTATGTATTAAGCTATAGGTAGTTCGTTGATTCATAAGAGTAAATAATAAACTAATCAAAAATACTAAGAAGAAAGATATGTTGATAATAAGAATTTTGATAAATTCGGTGCAAGATGTCAAAAAATGATTGGTGAAGGGCTTGTTATTCATGGGATACTAGAGAAAAGAGATCAAAAATATAGAATAAAGGTAAGAGCATATCGAAGTTAAGAGGGAATATTACGCAAAATGATACATCAATGTCGTGAAAATGCATTTGATCAAAGATTGCCTTGAAAAGAAGAAAAAAAGAAAAGAGAAATTAAGATGTTGATAAATTGGATGCTTCATTAATAGCTATTGACGGCAATAAAAGTTTTGAGGTGCTTACTATTATCAGAAAAGAAATTGAATTTGAATGGGTTTTAGATCAATGGGTTTAAGCTGTTGATGCCTAAGAAAAATCTAAGTCTTGAATTTCTTACACATTGATCAGATATTCATAATTGGTTTATCGATATAGGCAATCCATTTAAAGTTATACCCTTGTCATTGGAACGAGTTTCTCATGATAGACACACTAGTAGTCTATGTAGTTACACATTGGATATATAGAACCTACGGTGTATTATGATATAAACTATAACATACATGGTCATGATTTTCCTCGAGAGAATCATATTGTATAAGTTCTCATCCTTGAGAGAATATTAATCTAATACTAAAGTTGTTTTAGTGACTTTGGCCTAAAGTATTAAAATCCTAAAGTAATCAAATATTTCCTTTGGGTTGAGTCACTCTCTAGTGAGATAGTTGGCAACAAATATTCTCCTTAGAGACAATAAGATCGAAAACAATATACCCCCTTTGGGTGATCCTGAGAACATGTAATCATAAAATTTATTATACTTTAATTAAATTCGTATGTATACCCTATAGAAAATGATTTCACAAACAACAAAAACATTAGGCAACAGACCCTATCACAGAAATAATGGGTTTTGTTTTTCTTTTATAATTAAATATTTTGTTACAATATAGTAAACTTTTTCATTAAAGTTCTTACTTAGGTCCCTACCTCCTTTGAATTTTATAAACTTTGGACAGAATTACCCATTGAGTTGCTATTCTTTATGTTTAATTTGACTAAAAGGATCATTTTTCCAAATGACAGAGGAATCAATAAAGCATCGTTTCAAATTGGAGAAAAGTAGTCCCGTTCCAAATTATTTATCGCCGACTTCATTCAAAAGAAGTCTATTTAAGTTATTACTTTGTCAAGACAAGGAAATTGAATGCTGCTCACCATTCAAATTGAAAGTTCATACGTCATACCTACCCTTTAAAAAAATCATGATTAATTAAAAGTACTCACACACATAAAAGGGGTGTGACGTCCTGCCCCGCCTTTCCTTTCCACCTCCAATCGTATCAAAGCCTGCGATCGTTTTTACAGGTCAATGGAGCTAAGTCACCCCACTTTCCACCTCCAAGCGCAACCAAAGCCTTTCTTTTCGTTTTGTTTTTTTTTTCCCACGGTTGTCTTTTTCCTTAACTTCTCTACAGGGGTGCTTTGCCACGCTTTTCTAATTTTTCCAGGGAAAATGTTGGAATTTGGATTGACTTGCAGCTCATGTACCCTCTTTGTGGGATATATATACACACACCGATACAGCATTCAGAGAAAACCTTAATAAGAAACTGAATATGGCCTCTGGTAATGAGAGCACCGCCCCTCTTTTGAAAAAGGAGGTGAGTTTCCTAAGAACCCATTTGGTTTTCTTTCTTCATTTATTTGTACTTACATCATGTTTTGTGTTCTTTGAGTAGTAACATGCAGGGTTTTTTTTTTCTTAGTTATTTTGTTTTTTGTCCCCTGTAATTTTCATTAAAAGGCTTGTGCTGGTATACTGTGCAATTCTTTAGCAACACCATGCTCTGTTGTCATGCACAAATCAAGATCTTTGATGGGTTTTTTCAGTTTTCTTGTCCATGTTAAGTTTACTACTTTGTTTTCTGGGTTGGTTATAATTTCTTTTCCATTATAATCCAGAAGTTGGCTGTTCTTTTCTTTTTCTGTAGTCCAGCTCCATTTTTAACTACTTTGCCTTGTTCCTAATTTTTCTTGGCTCAAGAGACTGTTTTTGAAGATGAATCCCAACACAAATTTAGGCTCATGGATATGAAGAAGTTCCTCATACAGTATAATTTACAGTGGTTATTGTTGACCAGGCTGGATTAATCTGAGAACCGATATTATACACAACATATAGTGGACTTTCTAATCAAGGTAAACGCTGCTTTAAAAGCTATGACGCCATTGGGCCTCAAGACGCTGTCAGGATCAGACATCCGCATGGAAAGGAGGAGGGGCTTACAATTTTTTTGTTGGATGAATATTCCACTCTAATTGTTGATTCATCATTCTTTAGAATGATGAAAAAAGCCTTCCCTTCCTTGTCAATGTCATTTCAAGAAAATAGTTTAACATACAAGGTAAATTGAGTTGGTGGTAAGTGTAATTTTGATGATGTAGTTTAGTAATCCTACAGTCTAGATGATGAGCTGCCACATCTATGGACATGGACAAACTTCTTTCCCTGACTTCTTTTTCAAGTGAGACAAAAAGAACTGCAGTTTTCTTCCAAGTTTCAAATATGAGCTTTTATTTTATCTTGAACTTATATTTGATTCACTTTAATCACTCTAGGCAGAGAAAAAGCCGAATGACGAGCAGGCTGCCAATGATCCCCTGACAGACCTTGAGAATGGAGATTCAGATCAGGTGATTGTTATTTGTGTTGTTTGAATCCATATTTCCGTTCAACTCACATCAGAAGCAGTTTTAATAGAAGCTTGATTTTATTGGCTAATACAGGTAAGCAAAATTGGATTTTTTCAGAGTATTTTCCTTGGTAAGAGAGGACTGCTTTTGTAATTTTCTCTGGAGATTGAGGACATTTCTGTATACATTGCTGATTTTGGCCTTCGATTTCCAGGCAAAGCCTTATGCTGCAGTTGAATTAGAACATCACTGATACAATCCACATCAAGAGCATGATTGTTTCTTTGCCTGATGCTCATGGCATCCAAATCTCTCTCAAACACATCTCACTGGGAATTGGTAAGAAAGAAAGAGTTAAGTCGCTATAAATGGTGTTGGCTATGTGATGAATGCCAAAATCTGGAACTTTCATGTAGTATGCTCCTTCATTTTACAAGAACAAGTCTTCTATTGGAATCAACCTCTTTCTGTTTGACTTGAGGTTCAAGATCAATAATGGAAAGCCATTGCCCACCTTTGATACCATGTCATGTACACATCTTTTTTTTTCTTTCTCCTCCATAACTTTTTACATAATAGTTAAGATTTTGCTCGGAATTACAAAGCTCAAGTCTTCAACCATGTCAAACCAGTGTCCTCAAACAAATGAGGATTAATCTGCTCGTTTGCAAGCCCTTTTCTCTTTGACTGTCTAATGCTAGCTTTTTCTAAGTTACATGACAGCGGCTTCAGAGTCAAACTAAAAAGTTGATCTCATTTTATAAATCTTAATTTTCAGTCCATAAACAGCTATTCCTCCAGATTAAAACCAGGAGACTAAAAGAGGCAAAGGTCTCTCTAGGTTCACTCAACATTATATTGGACCACATAAGTTCTTTGCTTATACTCATGTAGGTGTTACAGTTGCGTCGTTCCTTATATCAACTAGCTTATTATATGAAAGTTGGAAGTGTTTAATTGAATTCTTTTAGATCAAACTACATGATTTTATATCTTTCTCCTCTTTCCTTTTTTTTTTTTTTTGTCGTTTGAGTATGACTATTTGTTTCCATGAAATCTATCAATGTATTAAGCCACAAAACATTAGTTTTAACTATAATAGTTGCATTCCTTTGCTGCAAATGGGATTGACATATACTGGTGATATCTGTTTCTTTAACTCCTCTATTCAGATAGATTGCAGAAGAAATATTCATGTAAGATCATATCACAAGCCATAAAATTGAAAGGCAAAATTGAATATACGACTTGGTTTCTGCTCCTATAATTTTGTTGTGGCATTTATATTTAATGTCTTATGTTACAGCCAAAATACAGCGGAATAATAATAGACATTGTATCAAGAGATGCAAGGACTCCTGAACAACAATCTGAAGCCTTGGCTGCTATCAAGAATGCTATACTAGATATTGTGCTGATAGTTGTATTAGGGTATGGCTAATTACACCATAGTTTCTCTTCTTTGATCTTCATTGTGTTTGGATACTCCAGATAATGCCTTAGCCTTTGTATTTCCTACGGCAATTGTTATTTTGTTCATTTCAAGAAATACCTAGTGAGATTATTGTTTCCTTTTTCCTGCTAAAGAAATCTTTTTATTTTTGTTAACATTTTTGAGGGCATTTGTTGATCACAAAATCGAATCATCCCTAAGGCACCTCCTCTATTGAAAGCAATTCCTGTACTTTAAAGAGGGGCTTAAGAAAAATTTTGTTGATCTATTTGGTTCTATGCTTGTTTATGCTTCTATCATGGAGTTTCTTTTATTAATGTTAGTTTGTACAAATCCTATTCCCACCTTTGAGTTAAAGATCTCTTCCTAGATGGCATTAGTGATTAGCTTAAACAAAAAAAAACAAAAAAATGCCAATCACTAACTTTCCTCTATTTCTCCTTTCGGATGCAAGAAAATCATATTATCATATCCATTTCCCTAGCCCAAATTGGTTTTTGTTGACAGCCCAATACAATTTCTTGTGTGATTAATCATGCTTCATTTCTTTTCAGTTCTCTGTGTACAGTAGTTGAGGAATGGCTTTTCTCTTCTGTTAGTGAAAGGATTGTCGCTCGTTTGAGAAAGGACTTATTCAGTCATCTCATTAATCAGGTAACCTCACCAATTTTTAATCACAAAGAACATCAGATATATTTGTAACATATAACCAGTTTTTAAGCCATTGCACTAGTATAATTTGGCATACCTGATGTTTGACTGGATTCACAGGAAATTGCTTTTGATGTTACTCGAACGGGGGGAACTCCTAAGGCAGGCTATCTGAAGACTCCCAGATCATAAAAACGCGGCAACTACCAATCTCTCTTCAGCTCTTACAAGCATAACAACTGCTGCTGTTGGCCTTTGCTTCATGTTCTCATCATCCTGGAAATTAACACGTAAGCATTTGCAATAAATAGTTTTGAAGCAAGGGAGTATTTTTCTAACTTTTTTTTCCCCTGCCTAGTTTTGGGTTTGGCTGTTTTTCCAGTCATTTCAGTTGCTGCGCGTAAATTTGGCCACTATCTTCGTGAACTTTCAAAAACAACTCAAGATGCAGCCGCAGAAGCTTCTCCATGTGTAGGTTGTAGGCAGGCATTTCAATTCTGATTTCATTTTATTTCATTCTAGTAATTGTGAATCTTGGAAATCATATCATATAATTATTTTCATTTTACAATCTTATTATTTGATAAAAATGTGTACCTCCCAACAAACTCCCCTGGCGTTTTTTTTGTTTTTCATGGAAGAATTCTGAATTAATATTATGTATTGGAAGTTTAAACCAGCTAAACTGAAACCCATCAAGAGACTGCAACAGAGCCAGGATTGAAGTCCATGTTGAGTATTTTTCTTGTTTTTCTGTTATCTATAACATGTATACTGAGGTCAATACGGTTAGACAAGTTAGACATTTTGTTGAATCCTTCTGTTTTACATTAGACAAAGGGCATACCAGTGAGTAATTGTCAGTTTATCTTCTGAGTTTTTCAAGTGGTAGTTTGCTAAAGCAAAATTGATACTTTATAGGAATCTTTGGGGCCATTCGGACAGTGAGGTCTTTCGCTCAAGAAGGATATGCAATTTCAAGTTACTCAGAAAAAGTTGATGAGACCCTAAAGCTTGGACTTAGACAAGCTGTGAGTTTCTTGATTTTTATTTTTTTATTTTTTTGGTCATCACTTTTAAGATAATGATCCATGGATTTTGAGCTTTGGACTAACACTATTTCCTGCCTCAGAAATTAATTGCTCTATTTTATGGAGGAATAGGTGCAGCATCCACATTGTCTCTTGTTACCGTGATGGTTTATGGAGCTACCTTGACAATAGCACACTCAATTACTACTGGTGCACTCACATCCTTTATTTTGTATTGTCTCACAGGTACTTCCCTTCCTGTATGCTCTCTACAAAAGTAGGCCAAGATTTTGTGTCACTTCTGATATTTTTGGATTGAACACAGAAGAATTTGAAAACCAGCCAATCTTTTAACTCAAAACCAATAATCTTAGACTGATTTAGTATTTATCTATAGCCTTAACATAGAATGTAATTCACAGCTTATACTTTATTTTCAGAAGCTTTTGGATACTAAAGTATTTAACGTGTTAAAACTGTTGAAATGCAGTTCGATCCTCAATATCCTCACTGGTAGGACTATATACAGCTGGAATGAAAGCTGCAGGTGCAAGTAGGAGAGTTTTTCAGCTACTAGATCGTGTCTCAACCATGCCAATATCAGGGAATAAGTGCCCCTCAGGGTTTGTTAACCAACATCACTCTGTCTCTCCCAATATGCATCTGTGCAATACCAATCACTGATTTAGGAAACAAAACTGAGGGATTTTTTTTAAGAACAACCGTTTTAGGAAATCAAACTGAGGGTATTTTAGAATCTAATATCAGTAAGTAACCATTGTGTTGGCTTGTTGATGATAATGTGGGCTTGATGGAGCAGGAATCCAGATGGAGATGTGGAATTAGATGACATTTGGTTTGCATATCCTTCTCGGCCTGGTCATATGATACTCAAGGTAATGGCTTGGCTTGGTTATATATAATTGAGTTCTGAAGACTATCAACATTGATGCGTGTGTCCTGAAATTGGACAACCTTTCAAAACCAAGTATATGCTTCTTTCTACCAAACCAATAATTCTTTTTTTAGAATCAATCCACATAAATACCATGGTATGTTTTATTCTCTCGCCCGCCCCCGCCCCTCCCCTGGCCCTTAGGCTTTGGAATACCAAGATGAAAAGGAAATGGCTGCTCTGTCTTGTTGAAGAGCTGTGAAGGAAAGAAAATGGAACTTGGAAGCTAACAGCTAGCTGGGATGGAATAGTCCTTGTAGGAATCCAAAAGTTATCCTTAATTTATCGGATTAAAATGTTTAATTCCACACTGGAACTGGCTAATCATATTATGAGTTTAATATGTTTACAGTGTCTGTTGCATAAACATTAGCATGACACAGATGACTAGAACTGAAAATTTTACTATATCTAGTATAAAATAAACTCCTTGTTTCCAATCAAATAAATACTGAAACTAGAGCCCGGTTCAAAAGTAGCCCTTGTTGGTCCAAGTGGCGGCGGAAAAGTAATTATCATTCTTCTTTCTCTGTTAGGCCATTGCCTATTCCTTTTGACTTCATTTTTGCCAGGACAAGATAAACAAGTGATCAACCAGAAGTTAGTAACAACTTCATTTAACTCTGTTTTGTTTATTGCAGACGACAATTGCAAGCCTAATTGAGAGGTTTTATGACCCTCTCAAGGGGAAGATCTTTCTAAACGGGGTTCCTCTTGTGGAAATATCACACAAGTATCTGCACAAGAAGGTAATCCTGGCCCTGAAAATTCTTGTTATAGTAGTTAGTGGCAGTTTATCTTGGTCTCATAAACTTTTATGCAGCCAATAGCAGGAGAAAGGAGGGGTTGCTTTATGTAGAAAGCCAAAGAAAAGCATTTAGTCAAGAACTAAAAAATTAACTGACTTGTTCATAGTGATCTCTACTCAAATAATATTCATTACAATGAGGACTATGAAACATGAATTGATGTGATAAATTAAACTTTTATGAATTATTAGAATGAAAATTTTCATATACATGTCTGTCATTTTGATGTCTAGAGACCTCTAACACCCTTAAGTCTCCACATTCTAAAATGACAGATAAGTATAGTGAGCCAGGAGCCAGTGCTTTTCAATTGCTCTGTGGAAGAGAACATTGCCTATGGTCATGATGGCAAAGCAAGCAGTTCAGAAATAGAACATGCAGCCGTGAGTTTTTCAGCAACTTCTTCTGCTTTTTCCCTACTGTAGTTTGGTTTGCACGGCAATTGTACGCGCTGACAGAGAGTCATGACAACTGCAGAAAATGGCTAATGCCCATGATTTCATAGAAAAATTTCCTGAAAAATATAAAACTGTTGTCGGAGAACGTGGGCTGAGACTCTCAGGAGGCCAGAAACAAAGAATTGCAATTGCAAGGGCGCTCCTGATGGACCCCAAAGTTTTGCTATTAGATGAAGCAACAAGTGCTCTGGATGCTGAGAGTGAATACCTTGTTCAGGTGAGATTGACAAACTTACAAATTCTAAGCTAGAAAGTAGAAAGTACTAATTTTACCAAGCATTCAAGCTGATGGCACTGAATCTACTAAGGCATTACCTATACCTTAGATACTATGCTTGTCTGAAAGCTCACTTGCATTAAAATGCATTGATCAAGTAATATAGTGGAACCAACCACAGCCCCATTTTAACCCACTGCTTTAATTCTGTCAGTAGCATTCTCAATCCCCCATTGATCAAGTAGGCATTTGAGTTTCTTCTATGGCTGCCAAGTTTTGGGCCTGTTTGGTTGCTTTTTTTTAAATTTGCTCTTGAGAACGATTTTTGAAAACACGGAGAACATCATTTTGGTGTTCTTTGAAAAATGTTCTTGTCTTCTGAATTTAGTTTTTTTTTTTTTTTTCTGTGTTTTTCGAAACAAATAAAAAACTGATAACCAAACGTGTTCTTCATGTTTTCCTTCTTCTCCTTAGTTTTGATAACAAAAAACAGTTTTTAAAAACATGAACCAAACATGCCCTAAATCGTCAACCCAAGTTTAATGGCTGCTATCACTAATGACCATATATATACACATAAGAAAAAGGAAAAAATTTCTAGTCTCGTATAATTATAATTTTCTTGGGGATAAAAGAAAATGAAAATATGCAAGTTTGTATTAGATAATGCCTAATTTATGTGATTTTATGAACAAAAGGACAGAAAAAAAAAATATCAGCTTGATTTTGTTTCTTCCTCCATGATAGGCAGTTTATGTGAACCATTTTACCCTTTTTCATTTTTGAAATTTCTTTTCAACAGAGAGTCGTCTAAAATGTTTTGAAGATTAAGAAACGAAATGGAAGAAGAATAGGAAAAGGTAGTTAAGGTGGGTATGCCAACTGTGCATGATTTAGGAACTGATAAAATGATGTTGCTTGATTAACCAATTCTGTGGTGATGTTGAGTCACTGATGAGGGGCAGGACTGTTCTGGTAATAGCACACAGGCTTTCAACAGTTAAAAGTGCAGACATTGTTGCTGTAATATCTGACGGCAGAATTGCAGAAAGTGGCAACCATGAGGAGCTTCTAAGCAAGAACGGTATTTACACTGGCCTCGTCAAGAGGCAACTCCAAGGACCTCCTAATTCCCACTAGTTATATTATATATATTATGGGGGACTCTAGTGAAATCTTCATTTGAAATACCCTGCTCGAATAATGATAATAGATTGGTAATGTGAATTAAACTTTGTCATCCCTATATAGGCCGCTATAATTCATTGCAATCCCACAATATTGACAGAGATTTTGCCTTTGAATGTCTTCCAACACAAAGCATGATCAACTAGTGAAGCCTGGCAATTTAATTCACATGAGAGACGGATTATTCTCGTGTTCTTCTCCTGAATTTCAACATTGAAAGACCTGTGTTTTACTCTCGTGTCTCATGTCTGACATGGTGGTTATCATGGGTAATTTTATTTTATTCCAACACCCCACAGTGATATGGGCAATCAAGCAGAAAGGTGATCAAGAGGGAGAGAGAGATCCCACACAAGTTGAAGGAGAAGCAATCCAACAAAACTTTTAAATACAATACACGTTTGTGAATGATACACGCTATCCATGTAGTCATTTAATGAAAAAGCAGGATAAAAAATAACTTAAAACTCTGTAAAAAGAAGGAACAAAAAAAAAAAAGAAATCAAAGGAAACTCGGTTGCACTTCAGTTTAGCCCCAACCTCCGACTAACCTATCTCTAGATAATGCCTGATAGACCAAAAAGAGAATTAACTTAACGTATCGTCAAGCCTTGCATTGCCTGGGAGGCATCTTCACTGACCTTGGTAGCTTGGATGGTACTGATGACATTTGCAATATTACCCTAGAGAGAAGAACATAAATGAAATTATGCGTTGAACATAGAAAAACACCCATTAAAGAAATTCAAACATGTTTGTTGAAAATACATAATGATAAAGCCAAAAATATATTAGGCAATCATATTGGCCTTTATCTCAACTATTTCCACACCAACAGAATCAAATGCATCAAAAGGCACACCATCAATTGTGCAAGCAAAGGTTCAGAAAAAGAACGATACCAGCTGAATGACTTTGGAAATAATAATGTGATGGCAACACACAATGGAATGACAACAAACACAATCATTAATTCTAGGACATCATTACCCTCCATGTCAATAGCTTTGATCGAAGGTTTTTCCACTGCTGCTGCCCAAATACACGCTCAGTACAGCGGCTAATCATATCAGACCCAAATGGAAACCAGTTAATAGTGTATAAATCAAGGTCAATGGCATAGTATAATTTTTCTTTGATCAAAGTGGAACTAATCAGAAAACCTGCAAGGGAAATAAATAGAGTACCCCACAACACAATCGATCCATTTCAATCCTAATCTTATAGTCCATTAATTTAACAGTTATTGCCTCTAACCACCCAGAGTTCCACCATCATCATCACCCAAACAAACTTGCACTAATAAAATTAACCAACTTGTAGAAAGGACAACAGATCAGAGGAGGGCAAAAAAGAGTAAAGAAGCTTTTACCCGAAGTGTGTCTTTAATGAGAGAATATGGAATTCGACCAGATTCATCCAAGCCAAGATCCACCAGAGACATCAACCTCATCTTAGTTATACAGTCTTCATGCACAAGACCTGTAACATTCCCATAAGCAAATTCCAAATTAAAGAAACTTTAAGTTAGGTTACACCAGTAAAGGTTTTAATGTTGCAAGAGAAAATAATTACCATAGCTCTTAAGTAAAGTAGAGTTAGCAGCATGAAAATCTAAATAGGCATCAAGCCTCTGAGTGAGAAAAATCTTCAGAAGCTGATAGACCAATGCATATTTAGTGTCTTTCTCCAATTGTCCCACTGCAGGCATATCCAGCAGATCACACTGTAATACAACCGAGAAAAGGAATTATTTTCGGGCCACCTAACCATACTAATAATCAAGACTGAAAAAAATAAAGAGAATAACAGGTGGTGCATGCATGCCAGCATCAAGAATAAAGAGAGGCTATAACTTGAAGTATAGTAAGAAAAACCATGAGTAGTAACAATGGCACCACCCCTGGAACAAACAACAGCACACGCAAAACATGCCTGAAAACTTTTTTCTTATATAGTAAATGTTTTTCCCTCTTTTTTTTATCGAACTCAAACCTGGAACCCTTCCATAACCCCCCCATCCCATCCCTACCACTTGAGCTTAGTTTGTGGCAAGCCATGCTTGAAAACATTACTAATCCAATAATCATCCAAGCACCATAACACCCAGGCGACATTTCCAGGACTCTAGAAATCTCTTATAGTTTCAATCTTTAGATTAGTCCTCTTTTTTTATATTACACTTCTGAAAATACACACATAAAGATCCTACAAATTCTCATCTATTGAATAAATCACCCTTAAAAGAGTTTTGTCTCTCAGATCTCCTTCATCCATCAAAGTCTTTGTTTGCTAATCATCAAGTAAATCTGTGTTCAAAAGAAAGAGAGCCAAGATCAGAACCACATTCATCAGTCAGTAGTTAAAAGTCAGCTGCTAATTCTCATTCCTCCAGGGTGCTCCTATGCCACAGGGTTAAAGATCCAACTGACTTCACTTGAGAAGTTTCAGATGATTCTCAGCTTTAAAATAGAGAGGAAAAGCTTATAACCATTTCTTAGTTTACAAATTAGTGAAATTATAGTTGGAAAGCCACAAAATTCTTGCTCCCTTTCATTATTTGGGTTTCAACTGGATACTGAAAGTTTGAATGAAGGTCTGGAATGTATTTACTATTCTACCACCATAAGCTGGAGTATTCGCCCCCTAAAAATCGATTAATCTTCTACCACTATGAGCTGGGTTGTAGTCATGCATCTAAGTTGTAAGTTGCTGAGATAGTACTCCTGTTCCATTTGAAGTGCTTAGTTGTCTTCCATGTGGCTCCGATCCACAAACCAGTACTGATTTAATGGATTTTATGACTAGTTTGTCATATCTTTATGCTCAGAAAAGCAACACTGTAGATTTTCAAAATGAGTCAGTTGGTAGATTAATTCTGACATGTATTTGCTGCTTGCATGGAGCTATGTCTTTTTTTATCGGCTTATGTTCAGCTTTACTTGGAGTCAGTAGTTGGGGAAAGTGAGCAGTAATCTGTTTAAGTGGGTTGGGATGGAGGTTGTGTAAAGTGTGTGTACTTCTGCTTGCATGGTGCTATATTTGTTTGATGGCCACGTTTATCATTAGTCGAAGTCAGTGTTTGTGGGAAATGAGGGGTAATCTGTGTGTGGACTGCAGTAAGAAGATTCAGTGACTTTATCACTCCGCAGCAGATGATGATCGCATTACAATTATTAAAGGCCACTCCATGAGCTTTATAGATAAAACAATACGCAGCTCTGTGCTTGTTGAAGAAAGATAAAACTAAAATTGAGAGAGTGTACAAAGAACAAATTCAGGGAACATATCAACAGAAAGAATATGCACATCCAACATGAAAAATTACATAGAACTCATCTCAAGATCTCTAAAATTAAGACCATCAATTACATACCTGAAACATGTCTGGTGCCCTCACAAATTCTATGATCGTGCGGACAGCTTCTTCCTTGGCCTCACTCATGGTATATGCATCTTCTCCAGAAAAGGTTGCTAAGTACTTGGTCAGGAATTTGAAATAATCCTTTCCCAAGCTATAAATAAAACAAAAAATTAAAATATATATACATAAAAACCAAAGTTATAAACATAATTGACTAGAAAATTAATAACCAAGTATCTGTTTGGATATTTCCTACTTTCTATTTTTAAAACCAAAAGATAAATAGTAATAACTCCTTGATGAAATATAAGAACTTTTAAAGGCTTAGCAATGGTTTTTTAAAAAATTGAGGAGTATCAAAAACAATTTACTGCCTCAAATTATAAAATTTTGAAAGCTAGTTTTAAGGACATAAGATAGGTCAAAATATTTTGCACCCAAGTTTCTATTTTTTTTATATAAGACTTCACTTTTGAAAGACCAAAAACAGAAAGTATTAACCAAATCAAGCCTAAAAGATATAATCGCAAAAAAGGAACTGGTTGCAGTGATATAGAAAAAGAAGAATTATCTGGACTCTACCTTTTATTTTCTTTTAGAATATTAGAGATGCTGAGATAGAGAGCTCTCTGATCCAAGATCCCGATATTCCACTCTTTCAAGAAGCTATCCATCATCTTGAAAGAAGGTATAATATGTTCGGTGACTTTCCCATTGATGGCCAAATTAAGAGCCTTCATATAAACATAGAATCGGCTGTATGGATTCTCCAATAGATTGTAAAGATTAAACAATCTGAAAAAAGAAAAGTGGAAGACAAAAATGAGTTAGTGCCTCAATAATTACACATGATAAAACTAGCAACCATGAGTGAAATTATATCTTCTAATTCCAGCATTGATACATTTTTTTTGGAAAGAAAAATAAGAGAATATATTAAAATAGAGAAAAGAATTACAACACCAACACACACAGGATGTATACAAGGGTCACAAAAGGTAAAACAAAAAGGCATGGACAGAAATATGTTAATGTATGAGTATAAAAAGGAAAAACTAGAAGCAAAATTACATCTTCAAACGCAATGCAGGCTTGTCATTTGGTTGTTGAGTAATTTTAGCAGATATAAACTTTGCCATCTCCAATGCTTCATCTGGACTTTCAGTCTTTGCGACAAGATTACATATGACAGTGAAGATGCACTCAAGATCTGAGATTAAAAATAGATAGATCAGATACTGTTTATATAAAGAGGAACTTCATCTTATTTTATTTGTTTTTGCATAATTCGATTGACCAAGTCCACTTTGGCCCATTTAGAACTTTGTAAATTTTCCATGCACAGAATCACTTAGCCTGCATGAGTGAAGATGAACATGTGACAAATCCTCATTCCCATAATCAATCATCTTGTTAACAGTTGAAAATAATGGATTACTAGCCATATACATTGCATTAAAAATCACAGGATGAAAATTTGCTTGTCAATAACATCTCCTGTCTACATCACAGGAAACTTACTAAATATTGCATTCTTCCTTCTGGTGAAAACGTCAAGACAAGTTTGCCCTATTTAACAATTATCAGTTTTAGTTTATTTCTTTATCTTCTTGCTCTGGCCCATATGTACATCCAATGCCACATTCTTTAAGAACAATCTGAGTCATGAACAAATTTATGCTAAAAACTGTACCTTTATCCGATGCTTTGGAAAACATCAAGTCAGCAGAAGTGAGCATCAATGATGCCAAATCCAACCATCTGCCCCTCACCATGCATTCTTGAGCTTCCATACATAATCTAGTCACCTGGGGCTCAGCAACCTGGAAATCACCAAAAGCACGGGGAATCCAGATAAAATGAATTCACAACAACTAACTTTAGCAAAGACTCCATTAAAAATAATAATAATACTATAATCCAAAAGCCCCTGGTAGAAAAATAAAACATATTACAATCCTAAACATCAATTCCCGGGATTTTGGCGTTCGCGTCAAGTTTTGTAAGTTAGATTCCAGTGTTTCAATCCCAGGAGTCGTGTAATAGAACACCTAGCTAAATGGGGCCCGAGAAAGGGCTACCTTGGCAAGGCAGCCAAGAGTGCGAACCGACCAGGAAATCATCCCTGGAAGAATGATGATCTATTACAATTACAGAAGTTGGTTCTAGACAAGAATGTAGATCAATAATTCCCCACTCGATTGAAGCCAGTGATTACAAATCACGGAAAACAAAACCGAAAGGAAGACTTTCAAATTAAAACCCACAGATTACATACAGAAAAACATGCGGCAACAGTACCTCAGGACCGGCGTCGGCCCAGGAAATCTCGGCGGTGTATCGGACGACGGAAAGCGCTGGATCTTCCTCGGAAGTAGGTACGATGGTCGTCATTGTCGAAGCTCTCTCTACCTCGAACGCCCAATTGGAAACCCTAGTTGTTTTTGCAGCAGCGGGAGGGAGGGAGGGAGAGGAAAAACCCTACCTTGGAAGATGGCTACTAGTAAATTCCTAAATCATAACCAAGTGTGAGTTTCTATTATAGGCGGTTACTACCGTCTGGAAACTAGACGGGTGTTTTGATCCAAATGGATTGGGTCGGGTTGGAAGCTGGCCCAACTCCTTATCCGATTTATGGAGGACTATCAAATAGGCAAATATAGTAAAAATTATTTAAATTTTTCAGTTTTTTGGCCATGGAATTATAAAATAAATGAATAAATATTCTTGTGGAAACTTTATTAGGTTTAGCCATTTACTCTATTTCTTTCCTTTTTCCTCCCCTTACCAAAATGGGGATGTTTTTGTTTTTGGTGAATCCTAATCCTAACTCAAAAAATCATGACTATATTTGGTTATTGGAAAATATTAAGAAAATTTTATTTTAAAATGGTTTTTTCATATTTGGTTTTTTATGAAAACAAAATAATTAAATTAAACAAAAAATTTATAACATTTTAAACTTCTCTAAGCTATGTAGGTTCCCAAGAAAATGTTGAGTTTTAAATTATAGAATTTTTCAATATTTTAAATTATTTAGTTTTATATAATTAAGGAAAATAAGTAACATGAGTTGGAAAAAAGTATAAAAAATATTTGCTTCAAATCTAACTTTATATTCCTATATTTTTCTCTTTTTATTTATTTTTCTTTCTTTATTTACTTGGAGGAATACTGTATTGAGCAAGATATTGATACTTTCTTTTATTTGTTTGTTTTAAATATATATATATATATATATATATATATATAACTTTATTTATTCAAGTTAATAATACATCGAAGCGAAATAAACATAAAATCAAAGTACTAAAAATATTAGAGGATGACAAATATCTAAGTTAATAATAAAAATGATTAACTCAAGGCCTACATATTTGATAATCCAAAAATATTAAGAATACCTAAGATCTCATATTTGCACCATACTAACGAATGTGATTTGATATAATGACTTATCGGATTCAATTTTATCATTTCAATTACCAACGGAAAAACCCATGAATAACCTAACCATTGACGATACAACTACCCACTGCAACAAGTCGATGACAAAACATATCTGGTAGATCACGACAAACACGAAAAACAAAAACAAAATCAAAGCAGAACTTACATCGACATGTGGGAACAAAACCATTCTATTGGAAAATAGAACCTATATTTATGAAAAAAAAAATGAGGAAATTGGTGTTTTCAGATCAATAATGATCAAATAATCATTCATCCTCTTGCAAATAAAAGTATGAAAAATAGAACAAAATGAGGGTCGGCTAGGTTTCTTATTTATTTGTTTGTTCTTAATTTTACGGTAGATATGTAAGAACTTATTTTTACTTTTATAATAATAATGCAATACATTTATCGTAAAATTATGTCTATAACGTAATGTAAAAATTTGTATTCTCTAAAATACTAAATGTTGTAAAAGGTATATATCAATACTTGGATTTTACGAATATATAAAAAATACCATTAAAGTATTGATAAATATTTGTATATAAATATCAATAAAATATAAATTAACAAAAATATTTTTAAAATGTGTAAAAATGACATAAACAAAGAAAAAATGCATTTGTTAAAGACAATATCCATAATAATTTATATAGAGATTGCATTGTAATAGTATTTAAATAAAAAGTTTGGGTTTCTATTTTTTTACAGTTTTTATTTTTAGTTATACTTAAAATGGTGTTTTTTTGCTAAATAAAAGAGATGTTTAATTTTTATTCTAATTAAAAATAATTTATTAATATCAACCATTACGATTAAAGGTAGTATCATTAAGTCAAACCTAAACGGTAAACACCATATAAAATTAAAATTAAAAATTTAGTGCAAACAGGGTTTAATATTAGTTTTTTATTGTAATATTCTCATATTTTAAATTATTAAGTAAGAATTCAGTTTTTTATAATATTATTAAAAATTATGGCTTTCTTAATTTGTTTTTAAACAAATATTCTACATGTAAAACACGAATGGATAAATTGAAATAATAAAAAATAAATAACCTAATTTTTTAATATCATTTGAGCCCTTTCAAGGTTTTTTTATTCCATCATCTTCATATTAAAAGATTAGATCTAAATTATTCATTTTTCACAAACATCATATCCACCGTTGATTTATCTTAAACCCTATAAGTTCCAAATGTGGACTGCATCTCCTCTCTCAAATTTTTTTTTTTCTTTCTTTCTCTTCTTTTTCAAAGTGGTGACCAATTTTTCAAAAAATCGACTATATATCGCCAATTTATCGATGGCTATATTTTGGTGATTTTCTTAGTATATCTTGTTTTCGTGTGCATATGTACTCAAATCTCGATTTATCCACGATATTTCGATACATGATGACTTTTTCTTGGATTTTGCTTCGAGACCTATTGATACATGATAGATAGGCATTGATATCCGACATTTTCGTCTTGGATAAAAAAAAATATTTATCATTTCCGGAATATATTTTGGTTAGATATAATGTTACTTTCATATATTTAAAATTCAGCTGCCAAAACATTCGTAAATGTAAAATTCAGAAGCAACACATACTCGGGACATGCGTCTTGATTGGGAATGATATAGTAGGAATTTGGAAATAAAATGTGAAAAATTATCAATCCCTTAGATCTATTTCATACTTGGAGATGATGGTTAATAGGCTAAGTTTATTCAAATGCTTTCTTGTAACAATATAATATTCACATGAATTCTGAGTCTTACCAAATAAGATTTTCATAGTTCTTTAATGTTAAACTAGAATATTTGTTGTAATTGATATTTTTTTTTAAAGCTAAAAACTTTTTAATACAATATATTAAATTGCTTTCTCGGAGACTCGAACCCCTTCCCCTCCTCATGTCTAACCATTTCAATATTGATGTTCTAACCAATTGAGTTAGGCATGTGAACAAATGATTTTTAAAAGCATGTTTTGTTAAAACGAAATTAAAATGTTTTTAGAATGTATTTCATAAAACTAATATCAAGTTGTCCCATAGCAATTTGGCTAATTTGGTTGTTTTACGACTTTTAAGGCATTTCACTGAGCCATTCAACAATCCGTAACCAACTCTTTCTGAACTGATAACCGAGTTATAATCTGCATGGTTGTTGGCGGGGGGTGTTTTCAAGGGACCGCATAAGTCATATTTCAAAAGTGGAAAACTCCAAACTTTTTTTCTACTCGTATTGCACAATCCCGGGTGTTAGAACTTTCGTAACCGTGGATGATCATGTCAGTTTGTATATCCTCGACTAATCCCACAAGATCCTGAAATTAACGACGGGGCAAAACCCTCTGATGGCCCTAGGAGACTCGAACCAAGGTATTAGAAACTTGACGGACAGCAATGTCAAAGTCATGCAATTTTTATTTTTTTTTCCAAGTCGTGCAATGTCAAAGCAAAGAGGAGTCACACAAATTAATTGATGGAACTGATGCATTAAGAACTTTGCATATCCAGGCCAAGTGAAACAACTCACAACAATACCATTAATGCAATTGCATCACATTGGTCGACAATAAATCTCACAGTTTTTGAGATTATGATATTGTTACCAATTCACAACAGCAACCAATTCAGAACCAAACACATTATTTGCTGCCACCACCACTCCCAAAGAGGTAGTCCAGGGAAGATCCACCACCAGGAGCAGCATGGACCTTGGTGGATGGCCGGTCCTGCATCCACAAGAAACCATGTTTCAGACACTGCCACACAACATGGAAGAAGATCATGATTCTCAGGCAAGAAGGAGAAATATGTAAGTCAATACAATTCCTTAACTACAACTAACAGGAAGAGCACTGCCCAGCACATGTAATGAAAATGGTCAATGTTTTTTTTTTTTTTGGACATGTATTCACCAAGCTTACTCTTTCCTTTTTAAGCTGGAGGTTTCCTCACTATGAGTGAAGTGAGAGTAAAAACAACAGCATTTTTTCAGTTTGCGGAAAGGAAGAAAAACTAGCAACATGGTCCAGCACTTTACTTTTGGGGGTGTCATGAAATGCCACATCATATATTATATGCACTGAAAATGGCTTTTGATCTTAGAATGTACCAAGATGCCTTTATTCTAAGCCCTAATCTATTATACTAGACCACCAGTAATAATAATGTTAACTGAAGTGATAAAGCAGAGGCTGCAAGCTCCATCAGAACTAAAGAGGCAGGACTCATGATCATCATCCCAATTGGCAGCTGACACCTGCCCTAATTTGCAGAATTCGACCTCAGCAGTGTTAGATGTGCTTACTGCAAAGCATTGTATTTGACCAGAACACAGGAGGGAAAACTTAAAATACAGCCATGGAGCCTGATTCATATTACATACTGATCGGAGCGGAGCTGATTCAAGCAAGACAAGCATTTCTTCATTTTGAGCAATGGAACTATATAAAATATACCATAAATGTTACTTCACGGGCTACATTACCAAACAATTAAAGGTATGATGGAAGATGAATTGACAGAACACATTGTAGGCTAAATTTGAAAAACAAGCCATTGCATAAATATGCAGATGCCACCATAATCACCAAATTAAAATAAAAAATGAGGTTGAAAAAACAATCTGAGAGTTGAGGCTAAAAAATAAAAATATTTAGCTGCTAATAATATCATCTTCAACATGACTAATTTGGTCTCACTAGGACGTCCAGACTCCAGGCATTCCATAAACATGATATATCAATGATGCAAGTCATAAATGTTTCTTAAATACATAAAAATAATTATGTTGTCAACTATAATGTCAAAGGTCAGGAAATAAAATGTCTTGTATTTCAAAAAAGCGTAAATATGACATCATGATCACATGAAAAGAAACACTATTTTCCAACATTTAATTGTGGAGAAATGGGCATCCCCACACCAACACAATGGCTAACAACTAGTAGTAGCTTAAAATGACTAGGATTGGCACTCAACATTTCTCTTTGTATCAGAGGTAGAGAAAACAAAAAGCAACAAGTAAACTTGCAGAATGGAGAAATCTACAGTCAATTGCACTACACTCTCCATTTCTGTTCACCCCAAGAACAGGGAAAATAAGCTAGAAAGTTATGGTTAACTTCCTGGTCTGGGAGAAATTTATAAAGCCAGATTCAAGACTTGAGGGAAGATAAAGCTAACAGTCATCATTGTCAAATACAGGAGTGCCCTGTTTATAGAGTAATGACCCAAGATGGATTCAACTGGCAGAGAAAGTATCATAAAGACAACCACAATTTGTGGTAGTTAGAATCTAGGTATTAGGAGGAATTTAGACTCCTTACAAAAATTGCTTGTTCAAATCCCCATTTTAAGACCAAAGATATGATGGGCAAAAGGATTCAGGAAGAGTTACGACTGGATGACTGGTGTATAATCGTATAAGTTTGTCCACATAATCTGTAAGCAGCTGGGGTCCAGTCAGATATATACCGTGATAAAGTTGCCACAGTTCTGCCCATCAGCCCGGAAATAATTGTTTGAAACATGGCTGTTAATGCCTGCTGGAATCAGCTTAGTTTTATCCACTGGCTGTGATGGAGCAGGGGACCTCTGAGGAGGTTCATTGTTTGCAACGGGCCCCGGGTTTTGAGCAGCTTTGGCATTATTAGGAGTTTCAACACTTCCAAACAAGTAGCCTAAAGAACTTTGTCCCCCACCGCTACTGACACCGCGGCCCATTCTTCACTAAAGCTGCAAATAATTTCCAGGCGCAGTGAAGAAAACATTGAGACATTGGGGTACAACAAGCCCGAATAGAAATTTCATACTTTTACTCAACTCGTCAAATATGTTCTCTTTAAGAAAGAACAAGAGGAAGTAAGTAAAGGAAATTCATACTTTTACTCAAATCTTCAAATATGTTCTCTTTTATAAAGAAGTACTGAACAGATCAAATGCCACAAACAGTAAAAGCAGGCATTCATACATGAACTAAGCAAACATGCCTGCGGAAGAACAGAGATAATTGCACAGCTAAATATGCCTGCTTCGCTTTTTTATATTTTTTCCCAAGTAACCAATCCATTAGAGATTTGAACTTTCAAGCTAAATCATGGATACGGTACCAACAATAAGCATGAATACATAATGCATTAAATTGCATAATTTCAAACTATAGTTCTAGGAGCCAAAAGGGTGCTATTCATCAAAATATAAGTCAGTCTTCAGTAATTTTCACATCAAACCATATTCAAACTCGCAGATATAAATCTGCATTTTCCTTTAATTTATAAGTTACGTTTCTTTCCGCCAAGGAGAAAAAGGGTAAGTGGACCCAAATCTCTATTATAATTCTCCTTAGCTTACGCCCTCAGTGCATTGCATGGACTCCGTCTATATAAAGCACACATCTTAACACCTCAGTTTCCAATTCCAAATCCCAATTAATTAAAAGAACCAAATATCCTAAAAGTTAAAGCTTGTAAAAACCATACAAGACTACCAATTCAAGACCATAAACATTAAACACCACAAAACAAGGAGCTCAATAGGAGATTTCCCAATGGAATTTGCATCACAAGATCAACTCATCATAAAAGAAAAATTTGCATCACACGATCAAAACAAAGTCGTTCTGCCGGACTAATTTGTGATCGGATTTTCCCCCAAAATCAACAAATAAACTCAAAATGCGGCGACAGAATTAGCATCAGATCATCAAAAATGAAGAAATCCAGGAATCAAAAACTCAAACAAAGAAAAATGTAATGAGAAAATGCAGAAGGTAGAGACGCTAGGGTTCTGTACCTTCTTCTTCTCCCTCTTCTTCTTCCTCTAGGTGTCGAATCTGGGCGATTCGAAACGGCAGAGGGGAGATTTATTTATAAGAAAAAATATTTTCTTATTTTGAAAAATAAAAATTGCTTCATCTTGACGTGGTCAACGTGTGAGCTGGCGTTGTTGTTTTTAAAAATGTGAGCTGTAATGTGTCGGAGAGGGAGTTGTGATCTGGTGCGACGAGGCTATCTGAGGCAGAGCCGTTGGATTGGATGATTTTCAGTTAAAGTAAGCGAAATGGGATGCTTCTGACCGTTGGAATTGAGGCAAAGGTTAAGGATGTGCGGGTGCATGGTAGTGGGCGGCAAGAACAGGCTTGGAATAGACAAGTGGCCAACCACGGCGGTTGATGCTCGGTTTCTAAATCCTCATTTATTGTGGCTGGAGTTGAACGGTGCCGTCGGTGTATAGTGTATAGAACGGTTTTCTTAAATGACTTATTTGCCCTCAAATTTGACGCTTAAATGACATAAACATTCATACACTTTTAGGGGCACGTTTGGAAGCCCAAATTTGGATATATATTATTTAAAGAAAAAATAATACATCAACATTCAACATACAATCATAAAAAGTATACTTAAGTTCTCGCAGCCCCACCCGGTCCACGGGCCCGACCAAGAAGTCCTACCAAGCCCCGAGCGCTCACCCGGCCGCTGCTGATTTGCACCCGATTCGGCCGATCACGCCTTTGCGCCCGCCTGCAGCCCGCCAGTGCCCCTGCAGCGCTTGTCTAAAAAGCCCACCCACAGTGCTCGCCGTGCCTACCAGACCGCCAAGTTCCCCCGACCCCCTCCACTCCTAAGTAGCAGCTGCTTATTTAATCAGATTAAAAGTTTAAATAAAAAAATAAAAAGCAGCCTTAAAAACAATTCAAAATAAAAATAATTCATTTAAAAAATTTTATTCATCGAATATAATTACATTCGAAACGTGATTTAAAAGCTTACATCACTATGGGCCAAGAGGATTCTCAACTGGTATTGCAGACTACTTATTTGTCAATCATTCACTTTCTCAAACTGCGTTAAAATAAAATACAATACACATTTAACAAAATATTTTAATCACTATTTTCTCGTGATGTAAATTGTCACGATCAATTCATGCCATAACTTAAGCCTTCAGATCACCACTAAAATAGAAATGAACACGACGCGCAATCTATCAGTCCGCTTAAATTCCAATCTTTAAATACATTACCGCTTCGGACGCTTTCGCGCGACAAATTACATCGCTATTAACCACTCTTTTCACCACAGTTAATCCGACGCAATGATATCATACGCATCTACATTACATCACGCAGAACAGATAACACATCATTTTATTTGGCTGCTCACTATTCTAAAATTTGAAAATCTCTATCGTTTTCTAAATGGAATTGCTTACACAAGATATCTATCTATACTCGCCAGATATTCGGTAAATAGTCGTCATTTCTTTTTTCTACTTTTAAACATTTCTAAAGCCGCTTTTATAAAAAGACGAGGAAATTGGTTTGCATTTAATATTTCATCAAACTAATATCATTTCCATATTTTTCTTTATAAATATTATATAAAAATATATAATAACGAATTTACTTCATTTTTAATTCTTCACCTTTAATTGATCTTCATTGTAAATAACTCAGCAACCATTCATCTGTGAAAGAGATCAAATTTTAATCTAGGGTCAACAATTAAACCAATATACTAAATCAAATGTATTTCTCCCCAATATTTTTTAATCTTTTCTTATCATTGCAAAATTGTATCATTACAAATTTCATAACTTAAATAATTTTGTAGTACCATATAAATACTAGTTATTTGCATAATGACCCGATGTGAAGTTGAATGATACATAGTACAAAAAATATTTGTTGAAGCATCAAAAATTTCAAAAAGATTTTGTAGAAGGTCTGCAATGTGCCAATCATAATCATTTAATACATCAACATCTACATCACTATTATTATTAGATAGTTGCATTTCGTATAATATACTTCTTATTTTTATATTTTGTAATATTTGTAAGAAGCTTATAGTAGAATTCATTAATTGGTATGTAAACTTATATATTTTTCTTTTCATATTTGCGATTTGCGGCTGATAAAAAAATAATTCATGTTTTGTAGAACGATTAATATTATATGCGATGTCTCTACAATTTTTTAAGGTCTTATCGACTTGTTTATTCAAAAATAACTTCTGATTAAATTTAAAATAATAATGTCTGAATATTGTCACGATGAAATAATTTTCACGTGATCATAACTTTTATTTCTTGAATCTTTTTAATCTTTGTATTCTTTGAAATTCATTTATTAGACGTTATCTAATGTTATTGTAAATATTTTATCACGAATACTAGATCATAATTTAAGTCATTTATTAAAGTTGTTATATTTTACCACTATATGGAGTATTTATTATTTTAAATGAAATTATTAACATTTAACATTAATTCATTATCATATAATGGCTGATCATCATAAATATTTTATATGAATACACACAAATCTATAAATTAAACCGTTTATTAAAAGTTGTTATATTTTCTGGCTATGTGGAGTATTTATTGTTTAAATTAAGAATTGATACATTCATATCATATAATGGCGTCATCCTTAAAAGCGCCTACATCGTTAAAGATGTCCAAATATCGGATGTTAAGCAAATTTTAACAAAATTTGCAAAATATTTTTAAATTTTCTCTTTTACATTTAAATTTTTTCATAATACATCTTTTAACGGTATTCCGGTGCTTGTAGAATTGAGGATTAATCGATGTTTCAAATTATTTACGAATATTCGCGAGTTGAAGTGGCGTATTAAAAAGGTTGTTCGAATTTCTTATTATGTAATCGTCGTTCATTAGCGACGAAGACTAAATCGTAAGAAAAATTTTAAAATTTTTACATTATTAACACCTATATAATTGCATATAATTTAATATTTCACATTTATGCTTGGCTTTGCTTTATTCATTATGTCTTTTAGATGACTTGTACTTTCGAATTTGATCATGTTTAAGAGTTTCTTCTAATTTACATTTGCTTTATTTCTTTTATTATTTTCTAAAATTATTTCTATTTATCAAAAAAATTATATATTTGAGCAAATTTTCTTAATGATCTTGTGGGTATAAGAAGATGTAGCGTGGAGTAGAAGAATCTTGTCACCTTTATGCATAGTAAAATTATTAATAAAATATTATCTTAAAAAAATGAATCAAAATAAAATATAACAAAACAAATAAAAAAGAAAAGCAAAGGTGGAAATATTCTTTGAATTGGAGGATCGAATAGAAATTAACAAATTAGTGTGAGGTCGCGATGCTTGATTTGTAATTTTCTTGTGTAAATAATATCATTGTAATATGAAGAAGTGAAACGATGAAAGAAAATAAAATCTTAAGAATGTGAGAGAAGAGAAGATTGAGTGAACTTATGAGAGAAAATAAGAAATTAAAAAACTAATTTGATGAAAAATGGTAAAAGCAAAATGTAATATTTATAGAAAAAAAAAGTGAAAAAAAAAAGTATGAAAGGTTTCAAGTCCAACGGTCATGCCAACGGTCACATGACCGTTGGGGGGTTGTTGACAGCGGTCATATGGCCAGATTGGAAGAGAGCAGTTGGAGGGAGCCAGGGGTGGGGCGGGTGGCCAGAACTGATTTTAAACTGGCCCGACAGGATTGATCGGTCAGCGGGCACCAAGGATAAGGCGTGAGGCTGGAGCCAGGCTTCTTTGGGCGGGCGGCGGGCCAGAGCAGTTGGAACCACAGTATAGCTTATGAAACAAACAATATTTAAGTTAATTATATAATAAGTTGGTATAAAACTTATAAATTTGATAATATGGTGACTAAAATATCTATAACTCAGTTCTTCACTGTATTGATACACGGTCATAATTTAATATCTTTTACTAATGAATACGATGTCTTGTTAGGGTAATAAAGCGCAAAAATAAAACATTATAATAAGATGATGAAAAAGCATTTCACGATCGTAACGAGTTGACAAGCCCGGCTTATCCCTTGATAAAAGTAAACAAAAACTAAATGACATCATGAAAAACAAGATAAGACCTTAATATTTGTGGAATAATCACACACACACACACACACACACACACACACACATATATATATATATATATATATATATATATATATATATATATATATATATATATATATATAGCACATATATATATATATAAATTGGATGAAAAATTTGGATTAATTTTTTTTAATTTAATAAATTAATTCTATATGAGAGAATTTTAGACTCGGTTTGAAATAGGAAAATGGGGAAATGGGATGAAAGAAATTTTGGATAATTTTTTATTTATTTAATAAATTAATTTTATATATTTGTTTAAACTTATTTTATTTGTTTCTCTTTACAATATAGGAATAAAGAAATTTAAAATTTTATGGAATTTTGATTATATATATATATATATTTCACACTAAAACTAAATATAAGAAAATGATTTTTTTTTTTTAGTATTTTTTCTTTAGTGTTTTTTGGGTTCCAAGCGTAACCTTAGTCTTTTTGAAAAAAATATAAAGGAAGTATGTTTTTATAAATAGAAACAAACCTTATAAAAGCATTTCGATTTTTATATGTGCAATCTAAAGTTTTTTCTAGTCAAATTTAGATGAAAATAAAAATATATTTAAGTTTATTATTAATTGAATCTAATCGATCGTGTCAAGTTTTCAAAATTTTAAACAAAGTATTCTTATAAATGAAGGCTTAGTTTAACGAAAACATAAAAAGACTTCGGATGTCACGCTCCGAAATCCACCATGGGGGCATGATTGTCAATTTATCTGGCTGACCTTCGATGCGAGCTTGAGTGTGCTTTAACTCAATGCCAGATCCTTGTACTTCAGTTTTATCTAATTACTAAACACTTATTCAGAGTAAATGCGTAATTTTCTACATTCATCAATTCTCCAAATTCAAAATTTCATACCTACGAAAAAAATATTTCTAAATATCCAAATCACAATTATGAATCTCATATAAAGCTGTTTAGAATATAATAATATTTAGGATATCCCAAATTCAACTTTGTATTAATATAAAAACGAATGTTATTATCCAAGTAGTTTTTTCAATTAACTTTCAAAACCCAATATTTTCACATAAACATGAAGCATTAGTTAAGCGTGATCTGACATAAAATTGAATCAAATCCCTATTGATGACGTGTTAACCTAGCACGTCACTTCTTGCGGAAACTAAAAGTATCTAAAAGTATGTCAACAAATGGGAGTGAGCTTAAAGCTCAATAAAAAATACTAATACATTTTCATGGATCAAAAAGTTTTCAATCATATAACAAATAAGATATGTTTTTCATCAAAACTTTTGATTAAAAAATAAGTTGGAACATTAAAAAAATTTATTCAAAACATTATCAAATCAATTTCAAATCAGTTTCATATCAAATGTGATCCAAACAATTTCATATCAAATTTTGATTCAATTTACTTTCATACAAAGTCCAAATTAAATGCATTCTGAAATATATTTTTATACGTCATCGAATATGTGAATGGTGCGACCATGTGAGACTTTCAAATGGGTGGCTAGCGCTAAATTGTTAGCACAAGGTGGGCGAGCTAGCAGCTACTTGAATCTTAGTAACGCTTTAACCGAAACCTAAGTTGGGGTTGAATCAATTACATTAAATGCTAAAGGAATGTAAAGGTCATTATTTTCGGTTGACAGGGTCAAATAGTGTCGTATTATTTAAAGTGGCATGTGTAGCAGAATTAAAATATTTCGAATTCGAAAAGTTAATTACAACATCATATGCCGTATTTTATTTCATGTAACCAATCTGTCTGATCATCTAGCTATTATTTGATATGGATAATTAAATAAATAAAAAGTAAAACTTTTCATAAACCAAGATTATATATAATTCAGTTAAAAAAAATTTTCTTCATCAAAATGAAGTAAAAACAAACAATTCTCTTTTAAAGATCTGCATTAATATCCCTTATCTCAAAGGAGTACTCAAAAGCTTTGAAAGAGTTAATACAAAAAATTTCACCTCAATAAAATATTTCTCATAAAATAATAAGGAATAAACTATCATCATTACTTATTTATTTTTAAAACTTTCATAATTTGATATTCTTAACAATTATATTATTTTTAATTTTTTAATCAATAATAATAAAAGTTAATATAAATATTTTATAAAATTTATGATTTATAAAGTTTATTTTATCAACATGATTTTTTTGTTCACCTCAAATATATTGACAAATTTTCAAATGCTAAATATTTGAATTACGTAGTTTTTCAAATTTTATAAAACTCATATTCTTTTCGGATCTTATTTTAATAATTTATTTATTTATTTATTTTTATGCTCTTAATCCGAACTAAATCTTTTACTAGAAAGAAATAATATTAATAATATTTTATAAATTATATTATTACACAATACTCATCTAGTCTTTTTACCTAACAATTATCATACTTGACAACAAGTATTATTAACATATCTTATTTCCTATAATTGCTCAATAATTACTCTAATCATATTGCTTATCTAAATAAATTCTCAATTCTTAATAAGATATTTACTTGCCAAAATACATATATCTTCAAATACTTATCAAATACATATATTTATAAAAATTTAGCATTTTCAAATTTATCTTATTTGTTTATTATTATTTTCTTTAAAAAATAATCCTCAAATATTTGTTTCTTTTTTTTTCTAAAATAAATCTTGAATATCTAACTTTTTTTTTCTAAGCATCCGTCATGAATCGAATTTCCTATATTTCTTATACCTAAGTTTTCAAGACTTAATTTATGAAGGTTTTTGGGTCTAATAAATTATATATATATATAATATTATTCATAACAATAACTTTTTGGTTTTTTACCACATTCCACTTTTGTCTTTACACTTATACCAATTAAAATCATGCAAACATGTCATTTTGACTTTTCAACCTACTTTCCACACTCTTATGGTTCATCTCTAAAATTCCCACTTATATAATTTTTTGTTTTGTTTTTTTCTTAATGTGGTCTCCTACTTCATTTTTTTTGAGTTAAATTGTTCTCTACTTATTTATTTATTTTTATTCACAAATTGAAAGCCTATGGTTACTACCTTTTTTTTCTTTTACCTTTTAATTCTCTTACTCAAAGCAATTCTATACGATACCACTAACCATTATTTTGTTTTATTTCATTTTTTTTAAGAAAGCGAGTGTATTATAAATGTAACTTATTTGGAAGCAATCTAAGCTTAAAAGAAAATTAAAGAATCTACATAAAGTATTTTTAAAAATAATAATAAGAGGAAATATCTTACCTTTCCATTCTCTTCTTCAATCCTAGATTAGAAGTCTTAGATTTCGATTCTCTTGAAATCAACTTACTTTGGCCAGATTTGACAACTTTTGTTTTCCTTGATTCCTTAGAAGAATTACCCTTATACCTTAATTTTAATTTTAAATAATTATATTTTTTCTACCGTTAAAAATAATTACGAGGCATGACATCAAAATCATAATAGATTAGGTTGATAGTGTACTTGAATCCTTAAATTTTTTATGTACTTGCAAACTTTTTTAAAATCCATTCCATCTTGCTTTTAAATCGATCAAATCTTTATAAAGTTTGGATGGATGAGTTTTTATTTTTATTTTTTTATAGTTAAACATTTTGCTTATAATTTAGTAAGTTGTTCTTATTGGAGCTCGAACTCGAACTCGAAACCCCTCCCTTCTCTATGTTATGTCTTTTTAAACGTTGAACGTTTTATAATATGAGTAAGACATGGTGGGTAAATAAGTTTATATTTTTTATTAAACTTTAACAAAAAAAAGTTTTAAATGTCTAGTTGTTATAGAGTTGTCCTATAGGTTTTAGCCGATCTTAGTATTTATACTATAATTGATTGAGGGCATCTTTAGTCTCTTAAGCAAAAGTTTTCTTCAACATTAAATATAAAAAACAAACATCACCAGAGACTTTGGATGAAATGTTTTAAATAATAGGATATATTATTTTTTAGGGTATTGAGAGGACAGTTATTAAAAAACAAGTATCCAAAGGTTTCCCTTCTTGGTTTAGGTGGTTTTGGGGAAACGTATTCGGTTTTGAGTAATTGAAATAATGAACCAAATATTGGGATAGAACTGCACCCAAATAGTGTATTTCATTGGGGCCCATGTAGCCAAAGATTCCACTATTTACCTTTTGATCTTTGAGTTAATGGTGCGTGCTTAGAGTGTGGAAACACACCCAAAGCAAAAGTTGTTTTGACTTTTAAAATTCCCAAATACTTGCAAAAATTAGGTGGAGATTTATCAAGTTTCTCTCTAAGGTAGAGATACGAAGCATCTTCACTTGAATATATAGTGTTGAAGCGTACAAAGGCATGAGGAAGTCGATCTCAGGAGGGAGCATCGTGCAGTAATAAATTGGGAAAGGATTCCCAAAAAAATAGAACCAAAAGCAATTATACATTACTCTTCATCACTGTGGTTTTCGCCCACATAACCAATTTTCTATGCTAAAATATAATAAATGATTTACATTATAAAAGTTGTTGCTTACCTCACTTTCAGTACTTCATTTCCCATGAGATTACAATCCCCCTCATTTTGGTCGTGAACAGTAAACAAATTTCTGGATTCGCAATGAACAGAAAAATGACCCCAATGGTCTTTCTTTACTGCTTTTAGTTTTTTGCCGCAAATAGATAACAAATTTCTGGATTGCCTATATACGGAAAATGACACCAATGTTGTTTCTTTCCTTGAGCGTTCAAAATCACCAAAATAACTTTACTGATTCCAGCCATAGTCGTTCATTTTTGTAGGGGTTTCATTCCACTAGAACACACTTTCTCCTTCCCACACATTACCTTTTAGGGTTTCTACCTCTCCCCGCCCGCGCCCCCCCTAACCACATCGCAATCTCTATTACCTTTTAGGGTTGTTGCATGATGCTTCCTCCCGAGATCGACTTCCTTATGCCATTGTACGCTTCAACACTCCATATTCAAGTGAAGATGTTTCACATCTCCACCTTAGAGAGAAACCCGATAAATCTCCTCCTAATTTTTGCAAGCATTTGGGAATTTCTAAAGTCAAAGCAACTTTTGCTTTGCATGTGATTTTCACACTCCAAGCACACTACCATTTACTCCAAGATCATAGTGGAATCTAACATGGCTATGTGGGCCCCATTAAAATGCATTGGTTGGGGGTAGTTCTGTCCCAATATTTGGTTCACTATTTCGATTACCCAAAATCGAATACTTTTCCCCAAAAAGCACCTAAACCGAGAAAGGAAACCTTTGGGTACCTATTTTTTAATAACTTTCCCCTCAGTACCCTAAAACATAATTTACCCTAAATAATAAAGCCTTAAGCAATTAGTTATGCATAAGCCTTTTAAGAATTAGTAGTCACCTGTTAGCTCATCCAATATGCGATAGCTAAATAACTAGTGTAGCATAAGTATGAGTTTTGGCATATTTTTAGAGTTGCTCACCTATAATATGATATATTATAAGAGCTTATATGAATAAGAGATATTAACCTCTCTTTGTACTCAAATTTAATTTGACCTCACTCAATGTTTATTTAGGTTTAAGCCCAAACCTAGGGTTAAAAATCCAAGTGAAATAAGCCTAAACCCAATCGAAAAGCCCATGTAAAAAGCCCAAGGTATTTTTGAAAGTTTAAAATTTTTTAAAAATTGGAGAGCAAGGGATATTGAGACTTTTTCTCAAAATTAGAAGATGACAAGAGGGTGTGAATAGTTACTTGAGGTGGTGGAGTAAACTTAGGAAGCAAGACTCCCTAATGGAGACGTGAGCAATTACTCGAAGAGGTGGGGAGAGCGGAAAAATGCAAGATTTGGGTAGTTATTTAAGAACGCCTACAAAAGGAGAGGCTCAACGGAAGAGGGACCAAACCCAATCAATCAGCAATGATGAATCATATAAAGTTTAGTCATTCCAGTAGAAATTTTCAAGTTTCTATTATTTTTGCAGTACTTTGTCATTTCAGTTTTCCCAGTAAATCTGACAAACACCGACAATTTACTGACAATTCATTCATTTCAGTTTTCCAAGTGAAATAAAACAATTTCTCTTGTAATTTCTACAACAATTCCTTCATTTCAGTTTTCTTAGTGAAATACAACAATTTATTTAGCAGTTTCTACATCAATTCCTTCAACTTTCATTTTATTTACTTTAATTTATTTATTGTGGCATTTTTACTTAGATTTTGGGGAATTGTCAAGAGAACTAGGGAACCTATTTTTCATATGAGTAGAAGTTTGATTTTCAGCACAGTATTAGTTTGGAAACGCTTTAATTTCTTAGCACACTCATGAGCACATTTTCTAATTGTCATTATGTATGTTAAAGTGAAATTCCAAAAAATCAACATATTTTTGGCACGCCCAATGGGACTTGTCTTTGTTGAAAATGCCACCAAATTTTTGGAGTAAGATACAGTAGGTCTCGGGCTGAGATTTGATGTTGTGACAGCACAAGAGGATTGTTCAGTGATGCGGGTGAATAAATCATTGATATAGGAATTGAAGAACCAAAGCTTGATGACCATACAACGTTTTGAACGACTTGAAGCACAAATGGCCGAGCAAGCCAAGGTTAGGGTCGATTAGGCTAAGGCTAGGGTAGAGCAAAGAAATCATTGATATAGGAATTGAAGAACCAAAGCTTGATGACCATACAACGTTTTGAACGACTTGAAGCACAAGTAATTCGAGCAAGCCCCGAGTTAGGGCGATCGAGGCTAAGACCGAGAATTAGACGGACTAAGACCATTATGGAAAGACGATCCCCAAGGCCATGGCCAAGTAGGCCAAGGTCATTATGGAAGAGCAAAGACAACAAACTCAATCCCAAGTGAAACTCTTGGAGAAAATCCCAACAGTTATGGGAGAAGCCAAATAACATAAACAAAAAGTTGCTTCTGGACCTGCAAAGCAACCATATGATGAACTTTGGGGCAGTACCTCGGGAATTCTCGTGAAGCTGGTGAGTTTCATTGCTCACATGTGCAAGTTTGCAATCCGATGATTGTAACTAGTGTATGTCCTAATGCTACTAGAATAGTGACTCATCATGGGTTCTTTGATCTATACATTGCGCAACTTAGAGTCATGATGAGTCCTTTGTAACTGCAGAAATATCATAGTAGTTTTAACATAATTAGAGTATATTATAAGTGCATTTTGAAATTTTTGCAATTATTATTTTGCTAAGTGAAAATTTCAAACCGAATTTGTACAAAGATACAAAAATTAAAAAGTGCAAATAAAATGAAATGTGGGCTATATAGTAAATTGGGATAACATAACCCAAAAATGGGTTTTGGTGAGCCAAACAAGGCCTTGGGGAAATAGGGATTTAAAGACCAAAATTTGGTATAGGAAGCTCATTATGAACAAAAATGAATTTGGGAGAGATAGAAAGGAGAGAAGGAAGAAAAGCTAGGGCAAGGTGAGAAGATCAAGATTGTTAGTGTGATTTCTTCCCATTTCTTACTTCTAAGTGATCAAACATCTTGAGTGAAGAAGATTCAAAAGGATTAAAGGTATGAACACAAACCCTAACTCTCTTCTTTTGTGATTTTGGTTATGGGGAAAAGCCCTAACTTGGGAAAGAGAGGTTTTTATTGATTCTAATCCATTATTGGAGTGGTTTGGTGAGATTCCATAATTGGGTTATAGAGATACACGAGTTTGGATGAAGTTATTTAAGTTTTGTGGGTGAGAAATAAAATGCGCCATTTAAGGTGAGCTCCCTTTTATCGGTACCGATACCTAAAATTGAATGTCGGTGCCCATAGCTCTGGAGGAATTGGTACCGGTACCAAAAGTTGTGTAAGCACCCCTTTTCGGTCCGACCCGATTAGTGGGTTTTTTTTTTTTCAAAAATTGCGGAAGCGTTTTCAATCATTTCGGTAGGCCTATACAATTTACATTTAACCAAAATGCATTTACAATGAAGGCATTCCATGCCCATTCAAAATAATATACAAAGTCGTTGAGAGTTTGTCTTTTTGATCACAAAACATCATTGTTCAAGAAATTAGGATGGATGCATATATTGAATTATATACTTTACTCGCGACTTTTTGATGACTCTGTGCTCCTCGATCTTGTCCTTCATTCTTGTTCACTCGATACCTGCGCATAGATAAAAAAACTACGCGCTAAGCATTTTCATACTTAGTGGTTCTATATGATTCTCTCTTTATTTCAGTTTAAATCAAATCATGCAATTTCATAAGACAATGTTTTCGTACTTTCTTAAATGACCCGATGCGATTAATACATACATAAAGATATATTTCCATTTAATCAATTACAATTCATTGGTCATCTCAAACTATGTATTTTCATGTACAACAAATCATTCAGATCATAAATCATACACTTTTTCATTATCATTATCATTTTGCATTTTAGCCCTTATCGAATTTAACCTATGTTTCGATTGCACGGGATAGCAGATGCCCTTGCGATCCATTTGCTGTTTGGTGTAAACACGGTTTTATAAAAATATGTACTCAGTTGGTGTACACTATCGATACTGTCCCGTTGGGCTGCGGATCGATATGTCACAATAGTACGTTTGTTCGACTCTTATTGCTATACCAATCTATCTATCCTTAATTTGAATTTTACGGTTACCATTCTATTAAGGGCATTCAAATCATTTATAGGAAAATACAATATAGTATGTATTTTTATACAAACAAATCATTTCAATACTCATGCAATTTTCATGTCATTCATTTAACAATCAATCAATTTCTCAAATTTCTTAACTTAAATCAACTTGCAATTCATTTCACAATTTATTTGCATCAAATCTATTTAAAACAATTCAATATGCAATTCAAATATTATTTTGGGAAGTAAATTTGAAATAATGAGAGAAGGTGTAGAACAAACCCAAAAAGTTTTACTTTGAGTTCAAACCTTGGAATCTGATCTCGATTTGGTATTTCCTCATCGTCGACCCTAATCCCGATACAATTAAAAACAATATTATTAAGTGCGTACTAGTGATTTTTGGTTAGGGTTGATTTCGAACAATATCGTATTCTTAATCTCATTGTAAATAAGGGCAAAATACAAGCCCGATCCACCAACCAAAATACTAAAATTTTGCCCTTCCTCTTAATCATTTTTCAACAGCACTATTGATCAATTAAACCATCCCCAAAGGAAGATTAAGTCAAAAACCTCAAACAGACACTAACACTACATGCAAGGACCGTTATTTTCTAGTTTTGTACTCTTTAGACTTTATTACCCAAAAATTATACAAATGGTCTTCAAAAATTATGAAACTCTCCAGTTTAGTCCTTTATATATCCAATGACATCTCTGAAAATTTTCAATTTAAAATTCCTTCTCAGGCCCTCAACAACGCCTGAGAATAGGAAAAACATCATTTTTTCAAACAACATTATCTTTAAAACGTCTTACCAAAACCAATCGTAATATTTGTCCAAAATTAACTAAACATTGATTTGATTAGCAGACCAAAGTCTAACCAACCCCAAGCTTTTAAAATCAGATTATAAACCAATTGGTCTGGATTTTTTAACTTTAACATCCAAAACCTAACATGTCACTTTGACTTGTAACAAAACACTTTCAAAATCAAATAAATTCCCAAATAAACTTGTCGGCGAGAAAAGTTAATATTTCCAAGATCATATATTCCTTCCCAAGACCTTTAATCATCCCAAAAATCTATTCTCATAAATTTCAAAACACACTTAGCCAAAACAGTCCCAAACTCAAGTTACGACATTTTAATACCAAATTGGTAAGCTCACTGGATCACCTATTGTTATTCTCGATTTCTGGGGTCTTAACTCCATAAATTGGTAATGGTTCCTTCACTCATTTGAAGCTATGGTTCTAAGGTTTCTTCTCCAATTGGAATCACCCAATTTGGATTACCAAAACTCAAGTTATTGCATTTTACATCTAGACTACTCTAATTTGCAAAACAGAATCTGCAAATAGCTCCACTTTGATAGATTTATGGGTACTTTGAGGTCACAATTTGCTTACACTTCCTTCAAGTAAATTATTTCCCTAGAAGTCTAGTTTACCCAGAGTTTTGAATCACTCAAATTAGATGAGTGAAACTCATTTTATGGCCAAAACACCACAACTACACCCAAAACAGGGCATACCCGTGAGCTACCCGAAGCCCCCTTTAAGCACATATTTGGGAGCCTTAGTGGTACAATTTTCTCTTGGTCCCTTCTATACATTTGTAGCTCTATCTCTTATGGTTATTTATCAATTGAAATCACTTTATTTGGATGATTATAACTTAATTTATAGCCAAAACAAGAACAGGGGTTTTGACAAAATTTTGTGACATTCGTGAAAACCCTGACATTCGCCTTTTAACAATGGATTCCTCGAAGCAATCCAAACCAATCAAAACAATGAAAAACAACCTCAAACTGAATTAAAACCATCCAAGAACACTTTTATACCACATTTGGGGTTTTATTAAACCCAAACACAAGTAGAAATGGGGTTAAGATTTGGTTTTTCATACTTTAAATCTTGATTCTCTTTCATTTCTTCTTCCTCCTTCTTGATCAACTTGTCCCTTGATTACATGAAGAAGAAATCACAAACCCCTCTCCCTTTCTCCCAACCGGATGTGGCCTAGCCTTTCTCCCTCTTTCCCCTTTTTGCTAATGTGAGAAATGACATTTTACAAGACCAAATTTGGTCTTAAGTCTTAATTCTTCATAAGGCCTTATTTGGCCTTCTCATTAAATCCACTTTTCTTATTTTTTCCATTTTAGCACTTCATTTAACTTTCATTTCATTTCACTTCATTTACATTTTGACAATTACATTCTTCATTTATGACCCTTAGGTCCCCATTTGACATTTTTACCAAATTTATTGGCTTTCTATAAATTTTCCAGGTTGTATATTTTTTTCGTTTTTAGGATTTAAATTCCGGAAAAATTTCATTTGCTAAAATTTTAAACCCTAAACATGTTCTGAAATTGCTACGGTATTTTTAGGGCGTTGCAAGTTGGGGTACCGGTACCCATTCACTAGAGAGGGATTGGTACCGGTACCGAACTAGGGGGTACCAGTACCGAACCAGGGGGTACCGGTACCGAAGCGTCCAACAACCCTATTTTTGTACCCTTGCATTGTTAAGTCTCATATTCGTACACCGATAGTATAGGAACCATATGATAAGATAATAAGTTCTTGAACACATATAATTGTAGGACTGCCTAAGACCAGATATTGAATGACACGTCACCTCTGTTATGTGGGCAGACACGTATAGTACTTCGATACTCTCTGATTAGTGCGACAACACTCTCTGTCAGTGCTTCGGCACTCTTGCTTTGTGCTACAACACCTCAGTATTGTACCGTACATTCGGGTACTTATTATGTTGTGTCCTTCTCATTTGTTATTACTGGTCTAGGTAGTCAAACAGTTATATGATAAGAATTTGAATGACGAATAGGAGTAATGTACATCGTTCTGCTCTGTAGTAACTACGGGTACCCTTGTACAAGTATAAGCTATGTAGTACCTGCGCGTACCTCTATACAAATATAAGCTCTATAGTACCTACGGGTACCTCTGTACAAGTATAAGCTCTGTTGTAACGCCCCAAAAATATCCTAGAATATTATGATAAAAATTATTATATATTCCGGGTATAAATTAAGCCATCTTGGGTATTTCCGGGAATTATTAAATGAATATTGAATAAATGATTATATGGCTAAAAGCCAAAGACAAATATTATATGCTAAATGAAAATTGATTGAACCCGGAAATTTATCCAAGTGAAAAATGGAAAAGTGGATTTATTAGTGTGAAACAAAGGTCTTATTAAGATTAAGTGACTTAAGACAAAAATGAAAATGAAATGGGTGTGTAGGCCAAACATGGCCTTACACTTAAAAGGGATTTAAAAGACGAGCTTGGTCTTAGGTGCTCATTTTGAGCCATCCCGTTTTTGGAGAAGAAGAGAGGAGAAAAAGGGAGAAAGAGCTAGGGTTTGCAAGAGATCAAGTTTTGGTTGGCTTTGCTCCCCACTTCTTGCTCCTAAGAGATCTAACAACTTGGAAGAGAAGATTTGAAGAGGCTAAGGTAAGAAAATCAAACCAAAACCTCATCTTTTGTGATTTTGAATTGGAGAAAAAAGCCTAACTTGGGAGAAAAGGGTTTTCGTGATTCTAAACCACTTTTAGGTTGTTTGGGTGGATTCCATGGTGGATTTTTATATGGGATGGATTGGAAGGTTTGTGGAAGAAAATGGATGAAAATGCAAAAATCCAACGTTTTGGGCAAAAACCAGAAAGTGATCTGGTACCAAGAGTGGTCTGGTACCCATGATGCGAAGAGGCGAGTGAATGCGCCACTCAAACTGTTCACCGGTACCTGCGCGTTGAGGATTGGGATTGTGCGGTGCCAGTCAAAGTGAATGCCGGTACCCTTTGCCGCGACCTTTGTTTGTGCATATTTTGCCTTGTTAAGTCCGTGATCGTATACGATTGTTGGGGACTTGATTGAGTCTTACGAAAAGTCTTATTTGAGCCCTATTTTTTAATGGGTTTTGAGTGCTTTTTGCGTACTAATCATGATAATTAGTAATTGACATGTTTGGGTCCCTATTGCGCCGATTGCATTAAAATTTGTTTTGTAGTTTTGCGGGGTGGAAGCCAAATTATCGTATCAATCAATCCTTAACCAGTCGGGTTGATTTCCATCAATTTCCTTATGGTTTTCTATCAATTTCAACAATAGGAATAGAAGAATTCAAAAGCTTGAAGAAATGGAACGATTCAGTGGGAATAGTAGCCCCGCGAGGAAGCAATGCGACGATGCGAGGCAGTGCGAAATTAAGCTACGCATGATAATTTAAGCTATGATAGCGAAAATCCCGCGTGCATAGCGAAAATTGTCTTCTCTGTTTTGTGTTTAAGCGACTCGTTTTGGTTTTCTCCTTTCTACCCCCTCCCTTTGTAATTTTGTTGTTTCATATTGTTTGTAATTTCCTTTTACGAGCATATATAAGCCTCGATGCGTAACAAATGGACATCGATCACTTCATGATAAATTTTTGGAGAAGCTTTCGGCTCTCCGTTTCCTCTTGCTTCCTTTCTTTCCCTTTTCTTTTCCATTTCTCGGCTGCAAACACTCCTTGAGGCTGACAGCTCAGGAGGATGCTTAGTAGACCTCTTCCTCCTTGAAGAGGAGGAACAGCTAGGATTTGAGTAAGTGATGGTCCTGTTTTTAACACACGCATTTATGAATTATTTATCGTTCCTATTTCTCACCTTAGGTTTAGATCTTCTAGGCACACCTCACTAACGTGTATTTTAGCAAGCTTTTTAGTTACAGGTGGATGCTTATCACTAGATCATATTTATCCGGTTAGTTGTTTCATATTAGTTCTTTGCGAAGTGAGTTTTTGAATATGATATCAGCATTAGGAATATTTTTGCGAGTTAAATGCTATGTTTCAAAGGAAAATCATAAGGTGGAGTTTTAAGCTAAATGAAGATCCGGTTCGAATGGCTTATATATAAATCTTACAATGCGAAAAGACTCGAGGACATGTTAGTTGCCTTAAAACCTTAAACGATTAAGTGAAACTTCAAGGGGTTCTATTTTACATTTTTTCTTATTTTATTTTAACTTCAGTGAACAACCAATCCTTGTTTTTACCAAATCTAAAAATCCAAATTTAATTCACCGGTTTGACTTTACTTAAAATCATTTGTCTGAACCCCGTCCACAATGTTCGACCTGGCCAGATTATCTTTGTAGTAGCTTGATACGGCGATAGGAGGAAAATAGGATAAATTTTGTTGATTAAGTCCTTTCTTGTGTACAGTCGGGACCACCCCAGAAATGATTAATGGGGGTTGAATAAGGATGAGAACTAAAGGAAAAGTGTACCGAGAGATCGTCATTGGGCGGACTTAGTGTCTTAACTTAAAACCCGTAACAAAAGATAAATTGTCATTCACTAAAAATATGATAGTGTTTGTCACTAAGAGTGGCGTGATTGTTATTGATAGGACGGGTGATCGGCAACCTAGGACGAGATCAGAAGAGAAGGAAACTAGATCCGACAACTTGATTTGTTCTGCGACTCTATTCTTATTTAAGTATTTTGGTAGTTACCAGAAATGCAAGCTATGAAATGATACATGAATGAGTATATGATGAGTGCGTGAATGAGTACATGAAATAAGTACGCCAGTTGAGTATATCTTTGAAAGATAATACAAGTGAATATGGAATTGAAATGTGATATTTGAAAACCGAATGAATGTGAATGATAAATCGGAATTATGCAGCGAATCGATTCGATTCCTAACATGCGAATTGAATGATATACGAGAATGACCGCTGACGGGATTACTAATGAAGCATCCGTCATGATGGCGTATGACATTGAAGTAATGTCAGAACGCGGGGACTTAATCGGCATCCGTTATGATGGTGTATGGCATTTAAGTGATACCACATGTCGGAGTGCACCAAACGACATCCGTCATGATGGGAGACCGAATTGTTAAATGTGTAGGCACATGACCGAATGATAATAAGGACGAGATTCATCAAACGGAATCCGTCAAAAATGTGATTTGAATAGTCAAAGTAAAATAACCAACATTGACGAGTATAAATGAGATTTTATGTTTATACTTAAATCTCATAAATTGAATTGTGAATTGAATTATTGCATTGAAAATGCATGTTGTGATATGATAAATGATTTGTAAAATGAAAGCATGCGAAAATGAATAGCATGTGTAATGACCCGTACCAAATAATACAAGTTTGAAACGCGTTTGACCAAGTTTGATTAAGTTTGACCAAAGTTGACTAGGTTTGACCAACACTTAGTGGGTTGACCAAAGTTGACTTTTTCAAGAAGAAATAATTTTGGTTTGACTAAGGCACCATTTCGTAGGCCTCGTCGATACGAGTTCATAGATGGGCGGAACGTCACAATCCGACTTATGGATAAAAAGTTACGGCTATTAGAAGTTCAACAGTAGCACTTTATAGTGTCAGTGCATGCGGGATTTTACGAAATCGACCTAGACCCTATAAACATATTTGAGATTCCAAATGAAACCCCTAGCCCCAAGACACTTTGAGCTCAAGGAAACCCTAGGAAGGAGCTCAAAGCGGGACAGAGTTGGGTCATTTTGACCATTCTTGTAGTGGAAGATTAGCAGACAAGCGAGGCACCGCAGGGCTGCTGTTGCTATTGGCGGACCATGAGGTGCGCCACCACTTGGACGTCTTGGTAGTAAATTTCGACCAACCCGCCGTGACAGCGGCGCGGGATCGGCCGATGAAGCGTGTGGCGGCAATGCGTGGAGTCCGCATTAATTTCTTGATTTTCGGCCATTTCCGGCCCGATTCGAGCCACCCAGCAGCTCATTTCCACCATTTTGGACCTTGACTCATCACATTGGTCCCTTTTGTAGATTTAGCACCGTTTGGAAGTTACAGCAGCGAATCGTAGAAGCTTAGATCGGGTTTTCGGCCACCACGGCAGCATTGGACCAAGGTAATGGTACCAATAGTTCTTAGTCTTGACTGGGTGATATGTGGTTTGTAAAATTTGGGCGTCGTTTGTTAGTTTTAATTTTAGGTTGTTTGGAAATTCTGGGAAGTCGGGGCGAAATAGCGTACCAATTAGTCAAATTTGGCAAAATTGAAGTTGGAATAGTGAGTGGATATTTTAGGAGTTATTGGACCAGTTCGATTTGAAGAATTAGATTCCGGGTGAAAAAATTGCAATTTTAGTCTGGCACTATAGAGCGCGTGTGTAATTGGGCCTGTCGGAGTCGATTAGGATGATTCATGGATTAAATTACAGGCGGCGGGAGCATTCAATGTTGGTTCAGTTATTGGGCGCAAGTGATATTTTATTTATATTACAGGCACTCGCATTCGTGAGGAGATGATCACGCGTAGAACGAATCGGCGTCATAGTTTGTGAGTGATCTACATGTTTTTAAAATATTTTGGGGTATTATTATGATATATATTTGCGATTAGTTATTTCATATATAACTTATTTGATCGGACCGGTTGATTTGTGCGTAAATGTGAAATAAATCGGTTTATAAAAAGCAGAGTTATCATTTCGTATGAGATTTTCATAAATAAATTCACATGAAATGATAACTTGTTTGCTTGACATTTTCATTATCTAACAAATCAGTCAAGCAAGTGCTATATGTATCCTATCATAATAATACAGCGACTACAAAACAGGTAGACATTTCACAGGTATAGGCGTCACACGGGTGATAAGGCTTGGCTGTCAATTTGTAACCTGTAAAATATCACTTAGGCTGTAACAGACCAACAACATTGATCTACCCTAAGTAGAATATTTAAATATAATCTAGTGAGCTCGACGATCGATGCATGATATTGCTCTCAGCGATACTGGGCTTTCGCTACGGGAAAACCAGGCTATCGAGTGAAGCAGTCAATAAAAATATCATTTCATATTCAAGCTTCGAGCCACACAGTAAAATTTATTTAGTAATGCCATTGGAAACAAACCGGCGACTAAACGGCAAAAATGAAAGCTATGGCAAACGTCCAAATTTAATACGTATCAATGGAAGCCGAGAAACAGTACTCGGCCGAGCCGCCACGCTGGTCCCGTGATACCAGCCCGTTTCGGCGTTTACCGTTAACAACTCAAGCGATATGCATCTAAAAAGGACCCGCGTGAAGCTGGACCAGGCATAAAGTAGTGTGAAGCTATGGGGCCCTGGCTTGCGAAAAATGGCGAGAAGAATCAAGAGAATATCTGTGGGCACGATGGCACTGCGGCTACCCTTCGAAGCGATCGTGCCGGCGGAAGTTGGTCGTGAGGTGCGGCGGCATCGTGATAGCACCTCATGTTACGGCGGCGTGTCGATAACGTGGCGTGTGGTTTGGTTCAATCTTCGCGGCAGCATAAATGTCGATGACGACTTCGAGTCACGTGGAAAGCTCCTTCACAGGGATGCGAGACCATGTGGCGAGGCAAGGCTCATTTAGTGCAGCCTGTTTATATAAGAGGTCACAGAATAGGCCCCGTATCGTTTGGTTGGCGATAAGTGTCTTTGACAGGCTCTGTAGCGTGGCATCACGTGAGAATAAGTTGTGGCGTTCCGCCGTCATGAACTGCAGTAATCGGCGAAGACCCATGGTGCCTTGAATCAAACAATTTCTTCTTGAAAATGTCGGCTTTGATCCAGCCCGCAAACTGGTCCTTTGGTCAAGCAGTCAGCAGCAAACTTGTATTGGCTGATGCAGTCGTCTAGTGAGTATATGTTGATATAATAGGCATGGTTTGATGTTAAATGCATGTCGAGTTAAATTGAATATTGGAATATGGCGTATAGAATCACTAAGCGTAATCGCAGCCTATAGTTTTATCTATGCGCAGGTATCGAGTTAGCAAAAAGGCAGACCAAGATCAAGAAGCGCAGAGTCATAGAGAGAGTACGGCGTATAAGTATATACCCCGTCATTTGCATATCATTTCTTTTGAACACGTGATATTTTGTAAACAAAAGGGTTAAACTCTGAACCTTGATTTTTGTATATCATTTTGAAAATGCATAAATGTCTTCTTTGTAAATGTATTTTGTTAAATGTTTATGTGTCTACCGAATTGCATTGAATTTGTAAATGATTATGGGGTACGCCTAAAGCCGAAACCGCCCTTATGAAATGACATAATGAAATGTTTGATAAGATAAATGTAGCGTCGAATGGCGGGCTCCGATTCGATCCGCCATTCGGGTGTGAAGCGGGATTGAATTCGCGACATTGTTTAGAAAATTTAATAACCGCGAAAAATAAAGAAATAAACCGGCGTCCCAGGAGTTTCGGTTCGGATCACCAACGGGTTGGTAGGGCTGAGTCGCTACTTTAGTGGTATGTGACTTGGGTTTAGGCGTTTCTTGAAAAAGGGGGCCCTAAACGATTTTGAAAAAGGATTTTAAAAATAGTATTTGACATACATTGCATATAAAGGGATGATATGACTTTGACGCGGATCTTGTTGATCTTAATAGGTAAGCATGGATGGTTTAGGGACCCATAGGGTGGGGGTGATCTGGGGAATGATCACGATAGTCTGCTAGTGGTAGGTGGACAAGCATCTCATGCTCCGCCCAGCGAATGAGCCAAAGGAACAAGTGGTAGAAGTCTTGTGGGTATCCTCAACGATTAACTCGGCCTTGCAAAGATCTTCTTGTAACCCGTTTGCAATTGCTCATGACGTCAGTCATTGAAAGAATGGCTAGTCTTGTGTGAGTGAGCTTTATGGGAAAGAAGAATGATGAGTCTGCTATGGCAAAAAATTGGGGGTTACCATTAAACCCTCTAAAGGAAGTAGGCCCCAAAAAGCGATATTGGAAAAGCATATTGTGGAAAATGACAAAAACATTTTCGATGTCAAATCTACTAGGGGAGCCGTACAAGAGATTCATCAATGGGAAATATCTTAACAGGTATTTTCCTACCATATGGGAAATTGTAGAAACTTCTTAAAAGAATTAGGCTGATTATACGGCCTTTAATGGGATAATGTTGTGGAAATGGTTCTACTCTATGTTTTAAGTCAAGAAGTAGGCTTTTTAGTCACTATTTTATCAAGGATTCAGTTTTCTCCAGCATATTTACTGTTCAATATATGTTTGAGTCAAGAAATAGGCTTTTTAGCCATTATTATCTCTAGCATCCAGTTTTGTTTAGCATAGTACTTGTTCAAAATATGTTTTGAGTTAAGAAAGTAGATTTTTTAGCTACTATTTTCTCAAACACATACATTTCTCGAGTGTTGTACCTGTTACCAATATCCATTGTCAAATAAATAAAGTAGGTCTTGGGACCACTTTAATTCAAATTCAAAACAGTACATGTAGTGATTGAACATTAGGCCTCATCATAGAATGGGCGAAAAGAGCTATTTGAGCTTTTAATACATGCAAAATGACCCTCGAGCCACAATGTATGCGGGGGGCAACTGTTTGTACCCAAATTTAATTTGGCGACGATGTTTATTTAGGCTAGCCATTGCAGGGTTAAAAGTCCAGTGAAATAAACTGCCATAGTATTTTTGAAAGTTTAAAATTTTTTAAAGATTGGCCAACGGAGGATAGTGAGACTTTTTCTCAAAATCGGAAGATGGTAAGAGAATGTGGGTAGTTACTTGAGGTGATGGAGAAAACTTGGGGGAATAAAGCGCCGCAATGGGGCGTTCGCGATTATTGGAGGAGATGGGAAATGGGAGTGAAGAAAATCTGAGTTTGTAATTATTTTAAAGAAAACCTATAAAAGAAGGAGAGCTCTAACGAAAGAGGGACCAAAAACCAATCAATCACAACAATGAATCACTTATAGCAGTTTAGTCATTCCAATGGAATTTTTCAAGTTTTTTTTTATTTCTGCAGTACTTTGTAATTTTAGTTTTCCTACTGAAATACAACAACTTCTCCAGCAATTTCTACAACAATTCCTTCATTTCAGTTGTCCTAGTAAAATACAACTATTTCTCTTGCAATTTCTATAGTAATTCCTTCATTTCGCTTTCCTAGTTAAATACACCAATTTCTACAACAATTCTTTCACCTCTTATTTTATTTCCTTCAATTTATTTATTGTGACATTTTTACTTAGATTTTAGGGAACTGTCAATGTAACCAGGGAGCTTGTTTTTCATTTGATTTTTTGACGCAGTATTAGTTTGGAAACACTTTAATTTTATAGCACGCTCACAAGCATGTTTTCTAATTGTCATTATGTATGTTGAAGTGAAATTCCAAAAAATAACCAACAACCTCCTAAATAGTAATCTACTTTATTCCAAAATTCTTGTAAAGTATGTCCATTTTTTTTTTTTTTTTTCTCACAAAAAGGCAAGGGTTATTTATATCATTTTTCTTTCATCATGAGAAAAAATGTTTATCAAAATAAGATAATTACATCTAGCAAAATTTTATATGGATTTAAGTCAATAGACTAAACAGACTTAAAACTGTCCAAAAACTTAAAGAACTTAAATTTGAAGAGCATTTAAATGAGAAAAATTCAACCATAAAATATTATAGTATTTTTCTTAATTAACACCTTAAAATCTAGAATTATCATACTACCCTTGAATATTTTAATTAAAGTAAAATTTTAGAATTTAGAGCATTAGAAAGGTTTTGATTGGTAAAAAAATTATCTATTGAAGAGATGAAAAATGAGTAGGAAGCATGTACTTTATCACAAGTATATCATGAATATGAGGTAAGTGGCTAAGTGATAATAGTAATATTTAAAGTGCATTCGAGAAAACTAATTCAAGTCTTGAAAAGAAGCTCTACAGGCTACTCAAAAAATCCCAATTTTGAAATAGAAATAGAAAACAAATAATTGGAACAAAAAAAAAAAAGCAATTGACCTCTTTCCTATAAAAAAAAAAAATTATAGTAGGCAAAATGTTTTTATAAAAAGAATAAATCATAAGCCTTTAAGAATAAAAAAATATTTCACACTTCTATGAAAAAAAAAGGTATTTAGTAAGCTCATCAACTAATAATTTTTGTAAAATAAGAAGTTACATTAGTAAATTTTTATCATTTGAAAAAATTATATTTGGAATACTTATATCAGTAGTAATTATATTATCAGATGTGAATTCAATAAGTTTATTCTTAAGAAAAAGACTTGAATGGTTGTTGAACTGTGCTTTGATGTTTTAACATCATAAACAGAGGAAACCTTTATGTTTGTTCCTTTTTCTTTTGTTAAAAAGCACAATAAAAAATACTAAATTTAAAGAATAAGAACAGTTTTTAAAAATCATTAAAATGATGTTCTCTATGTTTGTAAAACTGTTATTCATCTAATTGCATATATGATAAAGATTTTCAAGTGAATTTTTAGTTTTTTAATGCATTATAATAAGTATTCAAAGTGATTGAACTATTTATATAGGCCAAAGAAAAATGAAAATATTTATATAGTTGATATTAATATTTACAATAATCGCAATGATTTTCGTGCATAATTAACATTGATTTGTAAAGAATCGGACTATACTAACATATATTTGATTTTTTAACTTAATAAATATAGACTTTGTAAAGGTCTTTCCAAAAGTGAATTTAAAAGTATAAGACTTATGAAACATATATAATAAGAAAATAAAAATCTCTTTTAAAAATAGAACTCCTTATATACTAATAATTATGGACAACCAAGTAGTTATCCATAATGACTTTTTGTTATATATTGTTGGTTAAAAATAAGTATATGAAGAGTTATATTTTTTAGAATATTATAAGTGTAAGAAGAGTTGCACTTATAATGATATTTTAAGTGTAAAAAGAGTTACATATTTAAGCATCTAATGTGTAAAAGGAGTTACACATTTAATGATGAATTAAGATTATAACATTTGAGAATAAATCATGTTTAATGAATGGATTAAACATATGAAATGTTACAAACTTATTATCTTCTTCAACCTAATAAGTTTGTAACATTTGTGAATAAATCATGTTTAATGTGTGCATTAAACATATGAATAGGGTATTAGATTGTTACAAAAGTTATGAGGTTAAGGAAGATTATAAATTTGTAACATTTGAGATTAAATATATGTTTATGTGTAAATTAAACATATATTTATGTTGTAGGATGTTACAATCTCAAGAGGGTAAGAAAGATAAAGAGTCTTTCAATATTTGAGACCATTTTTTTATTAAACCCTAAGAGTGTTCAATAAGAGTGACTTTTTCTTCTTTTGAAATCTTATTCAAGAAAAGTGAAAAGGCATGATCAATCCCAAGACTATTTACATTCTACTTCCTAAAAGATTTTTTGAGATGGAGGAAATAAAGTCTTTAGACAAAGTTCCAAGAACTTGTTTGAGTCTTCTTGTGTTCTTCATCTTCTTCCTATTTCTACTTTCAAGGGATTGTGAATACTTTTGTAATTTCAAGAGTCTATTGTATAAAGTGGGATTTGAGTGTGTTTATCTTCTCTATTGTATCCATTTATTTTTTCCAATAATCAAAGACTCTATTTATTCAATGAAATGAGAGACTATCAAGGCGCGTTGTGGGGTTAGATTGTTTTAATGGTTCTAACTTCACTGGTGGTAAGACAGTGAGTTTCCTTCTTATGACACTCAAAATCTTTCACATCCTTGATCTACCTTACTTCCATTAGGAAACCAAGAAATATGTAATATCTCCTTATGTGTTATAAAAGGGAAGGAAGCTGTCACGAGGCTACTTCAAAATGTAGAGGGTGTCTTGCTTATTATAAGAAAATAGATCCAAATAAAACAAAAATTGGGTCCAAAGGTATTATTAGGTGTGCATTTTATTAAACTATGTATAAATAATAAAGTTTAATATTCTGAGACAGATATAATAGATAGTAAAAATCAAGATAAGTTCTTTAAGAATTTGTTGAGTGATAGCAATTCTCAAGTACCAACTAGTGTTGGAGAGTCCCAAGATAAGACACCTCTAAAAGGATGTTGAAGCGACCCATTTGTGCCTCGAAAAAGTCAAAGTGTTAGAAAAGAAAAAGCATAGGAATTAGATGAGATTGATTCTGAAAAAATTTCCTTTTACTTTGTAGAAGGAAATAGAGAAAATATTATAAAGAAAATTCATATAATACTTAAATAGAAGAGGATCCCAAAATATACAAAGAAGTTATGACTTCTAGAGATGCTAGTTTTTGGAAAGAGGCTATCAATGATGAAATATGATTCAATTATGTCCAACCAAACATGGGAATTGGTAAACCTTCACCAGTCTAAACCAATTGGGTGCAAGTGGGTATTTCGAAGGAAATATCACACTAATGGCATGATTAAAACTTTAAGGCGCTAGATTAATAGCTAAAATGTTTAAACAAGGAGAAAGTATTGATTATTTCGATACCTATGTGTCGATGGCAAGAATAATATAAATAAGAATATTGTTTGCTTTGACATCAATTCATAATCTATTTGTTCATCAAATGGATGTCAAAATGGCATTCTTGAATGTGATCTCAATGAGGAGGTCTACATGAAAAATCGGAAGGTTTTATTCAAAAGGGGAATAGTAACAAAGTGTACAAGCTTATTAAATTATTATATGGTTTAAAACAAGCTCCCAAATAATGATATGAAAATTTTGATTATGCTATTCTTTCACATGGATTTAGACAACAATGAGGACAAGTGCTTATATTCTAAGACTTGTGGAAGTTATATGGTTAGTGTGCCTGCAGTGGATGACATGTTAATCTTGTATGATTACATGAAAGATAATAGAAACAAAGAGGTTTATATCCTCAACTTTCATGATGAAAGATCTTGAATGAGATTTTGTTACCATCTTAGGTATCAAAGTAAACATAAACAGTGGGGGTTTTGCTTTGAACCAAACTCACTATATTGAAAAAATATAAACAATTGATTTAAGATGGAATTATCTCAATTTCATTTGTGAGATCAAGTGGAAACTTGACGAATTCTTTTACTAAATCTCTTACAAGAATTTTAGTAAGGACAAAATCTAGAGGGATGAAACTAAAACTCCTTAAATAAAATTCACCAATGATATTAACCTATCTTAATACTAGGAAATGATTAGTATTAAGTTCAATAGGTAAAAACAAGTCATTGATAAGTGAATTGTGGCAACATTATAATATTTAAGTTCCATCTGTGATGAATAATGCTGGTTGTTACCATTAGAGGATTAAACTTAAAGTTTTAATTAAATTCAATCCATGTGTGACAAACATCTTAAAGATAACAAAGATGCTAGAAGAATTTCACCTATATAAACTTAGGGGTGATGTCGCATCTTATGAGAGTTGGAGTTTTTCTCAAGAAAGTTCATGAATGGATTGAGCACATGACCATAAAAGTGCTAAGCAAGAAAAATTTTTTTAACACTCGTGTGGTTAGTGGAAGTGTGTGTGTTATTATCAGTTTCATTACAAGGAATAACTGGTTCAATGCTACAAGCAACCTGAAATTTCAACGTAGCTTTGTGACAATTACACTAAGATAAAATTCAAATTGAAAGATATTTTATTTCATGCATTTTCACTGTTGTGGTTACAAAGGGTTGGTTTTATTTTTAACAAGTGGGGATTGTTATATTTTTATGTATAAGAATAATTATATTTTTTAGAATATTTTAAGTGTAAGAAGAGTTACACTTTTAAACATCTAATGTGTAAAACGAGTTACACATTAAATTATGAATTAAAATTGCTTAACATTTGAAAATAAATCATGTTTAATGAATGGATTAAACATATGAAATGTTCTGAAAACTTATTAAATTGAAGAAGATAATAAGTTTTGCTTAACATTTATAGTAAATCATGTTTAATGTGTGCATTAAACATATGAATAATATTTGATTATTACCAAAACTTATGAGGTTGATGAAGATAATAAATTTGTAACATTTGAAATTAAATATATGTTTAATGTGTGAATTAAACATATGTTTTATGTTAATGAGAATGTTACAATCTCAAGAATTGAGGAAGATAAAGAGTCTTTCAATCTTTGTGACCATTTTTTATTCATTCTAAGAGTGTTCTATAAAGTGACTTTTTTTTTGAAATCTTATTCGAGAAGAGTGAAAATCGTAATCATCCCAAGACTATTTCCATTTATTTCCCTAAAAGATTTCTGAGATGGGGAAATAGAGTCTTGAACAAAGTTCCAAGAACTTGTTGAGTCTTATTATTGTTCTTCATCTTCTTTCTTATTTCTATTTTCAGAGATTGTGAGTACTTTTGTAATTTCAAGAGTCTATTATATAGAGTGAGATTTGAGTGTGTTTCTTTTCTCTATTGTATCCATCTATTTTTTCCAACACTTTTCCCTATTGTATTTAATATTGTATTTAAATAGTTAAATATTGTATTTAATTATGGTTTCTTTCGATTCCTGAAAATAGGAGATTTAACTTCGTTTAATAAACCTTTAATTCTTCCATAATTTTATTCATTCTCTATATTTCTTATCTTTATTATTTCCTTGGTTTTCTTTTACGTTATAATCCACAAGAAAACTCTTATAGAAACATATTTGTAAATGATTGAAACATACAATATTGAGCTAATACAAAAAAATATATCTTATTTCTCAAGTAAGGTATCTTATAAAAATTTTACTTATATGTTGTTTTATTCTCAAATATTATGTAGTGAAAGTAATATATTTCTTTTTATTCAAAGAGTGAAAACCTAAGAAAAAAACAACCTCAGGTTCTAATAGGAACCTTTCTAGGCCATGAAAAGCTAACTTCATCTTCCTTAGAAATACATATCCAACGAAGGAAGATCTCAAGCACCGAAGACCTCGATTGCATTGCAAGGCAACATTTGTTAGCATGTTCACCTTTTGATCCTCTCCCTATAGTCATGAACAAATTTGACTTCCCACTGTTTTTGAAGCTCTTGGTTGCATTTTTGAACTAGATTAACATAGGCAGATTCGACAACTTCACAATTTGTAACCATCTCACCACCAACTCAAAATCAACCTCTAAGACCACTTTTCTACAACCCTTGGACCAAGCTAACATCAAACCCTCGATAATCGCCCATAGTTCAGCCTTTATAGCCCCATACGAGCCAATGTTGAATATAAATTCAAATAACCATTTTCCTTGGTTGTCACGAACCGAGCCACGAGCTCTTGCCAACACTTAAAGAACCCATCAGTATTAAGTTTAACCCAATCCTCATTAGAAGGTGATCATCTCACATATAGAGGATATTGTATACCAAAAGTAATGTGGTATTGCAAAGTATTAACTTAATCTCATGACTTTGAGATTTAATCTAAGCCAATTTATACCCTATATAGTATTTGACATTAGGAAAACATACTCATTCCTCCATCGCCAAATCCACCATAAGGCAATAGCAAACATAGATCGACATTCATATGTAAACTCACAAAGCACCTTACTCTTCAAACTTACTTTAAACAAATCATCAAATTTCAGCCCCTCATACCTTTGCACTATAGCAGAAGAAAGCAATCCCTTCCAAACTTCAACAGCAGCATCACATTATTTGAAAATATGAGTAACATCTTTCAGGTCATTTTGACATAGGACAAAGCCCGTTCATGAGAAACCTCGTCTCCACTCTCTCAGCATTACTCGCGATTTTCCATGCTTTACAAGCTAGAAGGCTCAAATCCGATTTGTAACCTAAAGTTTCAAATATGCTTCCATATAAAATCCTTATGGCTAGAACTTCATTTTTGGCCACAATGTCATAAACACAAGTAACTGAAAAATTCTAAATATTCCATCCCCAACATAGCTCATCGTCAATGGGTTCCTCACTACAACATAAAGATGCTAATTTATTTTCAACATGTAAGGGAAGAAGACCCATAACCATGATCCAATCCAACCCCAATCAAGGGAGCCAATACTCACACACTCTTTGATGTAAATCAGTTAAATTTATGTAACGATTTAAAAACTTACGTAGGAAGTCAACATCGATCTAGATATCAAGCCAAAATACATAATCCTGACCATTCTGTACTAGCTTTCGTACTCCTTGTGAGAGGAAAGGAGCTGCCTTAACAATGTCTTACCAAGCGTTAAAAGATCCATGTTTTGGTTGAACACGCTCTAGCTTCACCATGTTATGCATGTATTTTCCCGTCAAAACCTTCACTCACAAGTTACTTTCATCTTGCAACATTCTCCACCCTAGCTTTGGCATAAGATTTCCGCCAATCCAACTTCCCTTCACTTCCGTTTTCTTAACAACCATCCTAATTAGCAAGGTTGATACTTCTTTAGCCATCACGTCCTCCCATAGAAGTTTATAATAGTCTTATTAAATTTAGGACAAACTCCCATTGGAATAAGCATTGGTTGCATTGGATAAGCATTATGGCAGTAAGATTAGTGAGCCAAAATCTCTCGACCTGCTAATGATAAGTACCTTATGATCCAACCCTTTAACCTTGAATTCACATGATCAATGATAGTTTCAAAAACATCAGCATGGACTCTCCCATCTATAGAAGGCGCTTTATTTTGCCCAAATTATCTGTATGTGCTGAATGCTAAGAAAAGCAGATAGATTATTTACAGAGTTAATCGATCCATATTACCCAAAAAGTAGTTGCCAACTTTTGGAAGTTAACCCGTTGTCTAGAACAACCACAAAACCTATTTAAGCAATTTAATAACTTGGAAGTTGTTGTTGCATAGAGGCTTCTGCAAATAAAAAATTATCAAAATACAAAAAATAGATGTGATAGCTATAATTCATGTCTTGATAATTTGATTCATTTCCATTCACCATGATCCATACTTTGCTATCAGCTCAACTTCTCAATACACATCACAAAAATGTATGGGAGATAGAGTTACATGTTTAATTCCTCACTTTTGAGAGAACCAAGGTAATTGATTATCATACCACAAAATAGACATACAAGGAGACTCAATGCAGTGCATCAAATTTCAAATCCATGTGATCGAACCCAACCTCCATTAGAGTGTCCCAAATAAAATCCCGACAGCCCTATCATACGCTTCTCAGTCAATTTTGATGACATAAATCTTACTACTTGTTTTTTCCTCATAAAGTGCAAGATTTCCTGATAAATCAAAGTGTTATTAGTAACTTGTTGTCCATAGACAAAACTACTTTGATAAGGCCTAATAATCTAGGGAAGGACCTTCTTCAAGCGATTGGTGACCTTAGTCACAGACTTATAACAAACGTTACAAAGGCTAATGATGGGTTGCAATTGCCTGACACTTTCTGGATGTTACACTTTTGGTATTAAAACAAGGAATTTGTCATTTACACTTTCAGATAGGCATCCATTCTCAAATATCTTTTTTGCGAAATTGATAATAGACTCGCCCAATATACTCCACATACGCTTAAAGAATCCAACATGAAAACCATTGGGGCTAGGGGATTTAAATGGATCCATATCAAACAAAGCTTGCTTAATTTCTTCATTAGAGAAAGGTTCATGAATATCCATAATAACCTGTAAAGGAAGTCGAGGAAACCAACCCTTCAAAGCTAGCATTTCATCCCACACATTATCCTTGCTAAATAATTACATATAGAAGCTTTACATGATCAGCAATGCTCTCCAAATAGGTCAACCATTCTCCGTTATCCATTTTAAGAGTCTTATCTTGTTTCTTGATCTTATCACTACTATTGAGGCATGATAAAACCTTGTATTATAGTCTCTAGATTGAATCCTACCTTCTCTCGATTTTTTGTATCAAAGAAGCTCCTCTTGGACTAAAATCTCATCAAGTTCCTTTCTAAGCTTAATGTCAAGCTTTAAAGGCAGTCACTATGATCATTAGCTATACATCTTTGAACTCCTGTAATGAAGCTCACTAACCTCTTTTCTTGTTGTATATATTGCCAAAAGTTGATTTGTTCCACTCACTAAGAACCAAAGCAAACAAAACATTATTATCTATCAAACAATCATCCTTCCTCCATGCCGACATAACAACTTTTTGGAAATCAGAATGCGTAAGTCAAGAAGCTTGAAAGCGAAAAGGACAATGCACCTCTTGATTTTGAATTTATAAACTTAATCAATAGTGAAAATGATCATACTTAATTCTCGGAAAATGGGTAAGAAGTGGCTATGGAAAATAAATTTCTTTGTTCCACATTACACAAAGCACGATCAAGGCGAGCTCCCTTAAAAGTATGGCCATGTGTTCCTCTCGTCCATGTATATTTAGAGCCCAAAAAACCCATATCAATTAATCCTTGGTCAAACATCCAATCCTGGAATCCTACACATCTATGTTAATTGAGTCCAATTTTTAGGAGAATTAACCTAATTAGCAGATAAAATAGTGTTATAGTCTTCAGTCGAAAGCCAAGGTTCGTCCGTACCTAAGCCTTTATGGTCCGAAGTCACTCACAACTTTCTTCTAAGTCCATAATTTGGATTGCCATATACCACGGAAAATAGCTAAGGATCCCTATTAGCATGCTTCACACACATAATCATAAAACAAGGATGTGTGAATACTATGTCGGAATTAGACATAATCCCTCAAAAATATTCATATCCTGCTACTAAATCCTACCGCCTCAACTCCTAATCAGTTCTCGAAGCTAATTTTGGTACAATACCATCCACTTGGTAACCTGAAACTCTAGGTTCAAGTAATGCAACAATATCAGGTTTATAAAAGCGAACATAGTCCTTGAGAGTTCTATCAAACTCCTTAGACACCGCTCTCCGACAATTCTATATAAAGCAATTCATAAAAAAATGAAAAAAAAAGAAGTTGAGAAAAACATACTAGTATCCACCCAAACTCCAACTAACTGATTAAAGCATGATCAACTCGCAGCCCCTGACTTGTAATTCTCCTCTAACTCATTAATACTAGTTGCATTATCTACAACCATTAGATCTTCTCAGCCATCTTTAAATACAGGACCTTAGGGGATCTTGGTAATTGCTCCTCTCCCATGAGATTCAGAATAGATGATGTACTTATAGCGACACTGTCCACCATTAGATTTATTGACAACCTCCCGAACCACCAATTATCCATTGTTTGAATCACGCATTACAATATACTCATCCTCTATCAATGCTTTCTTTGATGAACATAATTGAGTTTCGACCCCTAACCCATGATTATTTCCTATATGTATGTTAGTGTTAATAGACACTGCCTTCATCGAGTGGGGATTTTGGACATTTTTTTCAATAATCTGGACATTAGGCCTTTTGCCCTTACCCACAAGTATAACACTAGTGACATGGGCCACATTAGTCTCTTCCATGTTCTCATTATTACCCAAACCTACCTCCTGATTCTCATCCAAGCCCAAAACAACAAGATTTAGATTGACCTTCCACGCCTTTAAATTACGTGGGTACTAAATACTTTCCTAGCTACATTTCATTCTCATGCAAATATGCCTTAGCTCCCCAGAATCATGCATGCTATCCTTATCTCCCATAACATCATGTCTCTTGTTAACTTTCTAATTTGCGTGATACTAACATCCATGAACCGTAGGTCGACCTTCAAGATTAACACCAATGTCCTTATCCCTTCGACCACCACCATCGGCCTTCTCCATGACTGCCCTTTGTGTTGGTGTTTGCACTCGTATCCTCCTTAACTTGTATTTCCTGCCTCGCATTCTTCAGATTTAATTTTAAAGGACAATCTTCTTTCCGATGGCCATAAATTCCACATTGAAAACACACCATGTGAATGCCCTCATACTCTCAATTTTTCACACGTCTCCTCAACTTAGGCTTGGAAAGGGGCTTGGTAATATCCACTTCCCTCACAAATTTGGGCAAACCTTTCCCTCCTAGTGACTAAACTAGTAGCTTGGTCTATTCTTACTGGCTTACCAACCTTCTCCCAAACTTTTAAGAAATCCCTATCATAGTATTCGATAGGAAAATAGGGAAGTCACACCTAAACTAACATCTTCTCTGTAGTATCTAAAAGAGGATCAAAATTGGGATACCACTCCTTTACAATGAGGTAGTGGTCAAGCACCATCCATGACCTCTCATATTTTGCAAAATTTTAATCCTCTAAAAAATCAAACTTCACCAAGAGATACTCATTATCAATGGTCACGATCTCCATATGAGACTTTAGATGTCAAAGGGCTTTGATTCATTTGAGCAAATAATTGTAGTCAATTGTACGCCCCATGACCTTAATGATCAGAGTTTACCACCAAGGCCTTCTCAACCTAGCCTTCTCTACTTTCGATAAAAAGATAACATGACAATCTTCCTCATCCTCATCCTTGTGTACCTCCTTATCATTTGATGCACAATCGTCCTCCTGGGGAACACCATTAACAACAATACTCTATCTACCCATAAGAGAATCCTTAAAACTTACCTTTGATACCTAGCTTCCAACCTCCATTACACCTTGAGTATCCATCTCTCCTTTGAATAGAGGAATCTCCATGACTACATCCACCGTTTCTATGCCATCATCTGCTATCCTGGATTTCTTAGTGCTCCGTTCAAGTATATATTTGGTCTTCTTGAGAGCGTAGAAAGTCCATTCCTAATAATACATTTTTTATATAGCCAAAATTATGAAAATAAATATTGATTAGAAGTTATATAAAATGTGTGAAAAACCAAAGTTTAATAAAGAAACACCTAAAGGGCCATGAATGAGCGTGTTCAAAATTTCAATGAAGATCTATATATTATCCCATTTTTTAACCTTGTAGGATATTAGGGATATATATTTTTTTACAACTAAGTACTTTGTTATAGTATAGTAAAATGTCTTCATTGGGACTGGAGCTTTTGGGGCCTATAGTCTGAATGTCACTTGTATTTTAAAGCAGACGACTTTCACCGATTAAGTAGACATCTCGCTTTAGGGAAAATGTTAAAGATATCACTTTTAAGTGTCAAGATATACAAGATGACTCTTTTCATAAGCGTCCTCTATTGAACCGACATCTTATATTTGCCTACAATGGCCTTTCCTATAAACATCATCTTTTTGTACATTTTTAAAACATGACGTCCATAATAAGTGTCATGATGTTGTATGTTAAATAATTTTCATCTTATAGCCATTTTTAAACCTTGTATTTGTAAAAAAAATTCATATTCTTGAACCATAAACATTATGCCCATGATAAGCGTCATTATATAGAAGTGAAGAATAATAACACTCAAAATTAGTGTCATCTTATGACATTTCAAAGTCTATACACAATTACAATTTAAAAATGTGTCAAATGCTTATCTTATTTCAAATTTAATTAACTCAAAATGAAAATGCCATAATTATACCCTTTATATATGGTATTTTATAAACAATTAAAATATCAATGAAAAACCTTATTCAATAAAGTATATGGATAAATTAGTAATAAAGAACATTTTGTTTTCCACCGTATATTGAAAGTTAACTAGTCTCGGTGCTTAAGCCATTTCCCATTTTATCGTAAGATGGCCAGTTAGGTTGGATCAAAAGAAAAATTCTCATACTTGCCCAATTTATGTTTGTATTTTTATTATGTTATATATTATTTTAATATTTATTGAATTTAAGACAATAAAATATTGTAAAAAACATGATATTATATATATATATGTATTGTAATTTGATTTTATTAAATTATTATTATTATTACTATAATATATTAAAATATAAAACAAATTTTTTTTTTTTTAAATATAATCGAGGTGTGATAGGACTAAACAATAATAGAATTATCTTCGTTAAAAACTGGATTATAGTATTCCAAAACTTGTTAAAAACTTTATACGGATAATCCCATATTCCATAAGGGACGGAGGGTGAGAACCCGGAAAAACCCACCTCCTTAGCATCATTGCCATTGTCTTTAAATTTCGAATTATTTTCAAAAAAATATTAGATTTGTGAACTTGTATTCTATAAATAATATAACTAAAAACAAAATTAAAAAAAAGGATAGTTTCATTGAAGATTAATAAATAAAAATGGAGACAGGATAATGAAAAAAAAGATGTGAAATAATGAAATATTGTCGTGAATTTTTTAGGCTATTGGGCTCGGACAGTGTGCCACGTGTTCATGTTAGAAACTCACGTGACCTGTATGACGTGCCAAGATGTAAGTGGGTCTCTCCATCCACCACACCTTCCCTCTCCCATAGGTATACCCGAAATCTCAATCTCAATCTCAATCTCCGAAAAGCGAAGCGAATGTATCCAACTCATACGGAATTGAGAATCCTCCGAGAACGCAAAATATAATGACAGAGGATAGCTGCCCTAGGCCCGCTTCTTCCGATGAAGCTTCTGCTGTTAGACATTACTTTATCAAACCCCAATCCTGCACATCTCATTTTACATTCCACTGTTTAAATTTAGGGTTTTGAGATTAAGACATATATATCCTGGGTGTTGTTCAAATTCAGGGTTTTTTTTACGTTATTTGAGAACCGTATGGTCGATCTGATACCCAACAAATTCGTATAATTTGCATTCTTGATCGTATTCAGGGTTTAAGATTGAAGAATATTTTGTTTAGTTCACATTTAGGGATTCGCCATATTGTTCTTCCGTTTGGAGGATTTGGCGTTTTTCCGCAGGAATAAATCTATCAATAGATCGATTGGTTGGTGTTAGGGCCATATGTTGGAGTTTTGTGTTTGTTTAAAGATCGTAATACTTGGTATTGTCTCCAAACTTGTGTCGGATTGGAACAGTGCATAGAAGCCGTTCTTTTCAATTATCAGTTCCCAAAATTAAAGTGAATTTGTAATTTTATATTGTAATTTATGGCACTGATGATGGGATTTGTATGGTTATTAGATGTAGAATTTCGTACACATGCTACCTTTTGTGCTATTTGTATTTATGTTTTTCGGAAAGGTCTTTCTTCTCCTTCAGCTTTTCTTTTCAGAAAGGACGTGCTTGGCTTTATGAATTGACTTCTCAGACTGATTCCCAAATGAAAACGGTTCCTTAAATGAGGTTCATTTTGCAAAATACTACTGGATTTTTCAATTTGCCAATGGGCAAAGTAGTTGGGTGAATCAATCATTTTCCAAAGTAAAAATTAGAATCCGGACATTTTCAATTAAGAAATTGAGGTTCAGTGATCTATAATGTTTTATAACCACATTTATTCGATTTTATGCAATATCTTAATTGCAATTATGTGTTACAGAAAAAAGAGAAAGTGGGATCAGCCTGCAGAGTCATTGGTTTCTGCTGGAGTTGCACTACCTGGGGTTTATCCATTGGGCAATGTGGGATCTCTTGTTGGGATTCCACTTGCTGGTGTATCACAACCATCCAGTGCGCTTTTGACAAATGTGACCATACCCCCGTTGTTTCAAACATCCTCAGTACAGCAACATGCTTCTGCTATCGTCCAAAAATTAAATCAAGTGAGTTTCATGGTTTTAAAATACAATGTTCGAATTCTCTCTGACGAAATTTCGCTTGGCTCCCACCAAAAAGATTAAGGGAGGATAAAAAGAAAAGAAAAATTAAAGATTGGAAATTTTAGAAACATTTTTGCATAATTTTTATAATCATTTTGATGCTTATCAATATATATAATCATTTTGATATTTCTCTTTCCACTTGCAAAATTTGAGATCTTGGGAGGACATAAAGGTGCCATGAAAATTTATGTTATAAATTTGAAAATTGTTGTGGGGAGGTTGGGGGTCATATAAGACACAGAATTAGAGTTGGAACACACCTTATGAGTGTTTGGAAGAAAAGTTTATAACCGTGATTGAAAAAACTTAAACAAATCATTACTCATATTTATGTACGGCAAATATGACAGAAGACGAGTATCAATGAGTATTTTTCAGAGTGTATGGTCAGGTCGAAGGCCTCGAGGAATTTTTGGGAAGAGCTGGAGTTCGTCAGTGCGTAGGAAGACGTAGTGCTTGGAGGGTGATTTCAATGAGATTCTCTCTCCTAATGAAAGATCCAGAGGGGGCAGGATCTCCCTTGCCATGAGAAGGTTTTCCGAAATTCTGAATGACTTGGGCTTAAGAGATCTCCCGCTCCACGGAGGCCCTTACTCGTGGAGGGGAGGACAAAATGGAAGATTAATGTTTTGTTTAGATTGATTTTTGGTCTTTGCTGACTGGGAGAGTCATTGTAGCAAGGCGATTCGAGGAGATGTCTCCTAAGGCGGTCTTTGAGTCACCCACCGTGCGAACGGTGATGGTTAAGACGGGGGGACTCCCCCTTCAGTTTAAATGATGTGGTATTTGAGTTGAGGGCTTCAAAGAGATTTTGAAATGGTGGTGGCAAAATCTTCAGTTTCATGGGTCCTTTAGCTTTATCCTTACTGCGAAGTTAAAGGCCCTAAAAGGAATTCTAAAGGTTTGGAACAGAGAAGCGTTTGGCAGAGTCGAGACCAAAAAGAAGGATGCCTTACGTAGGGTGACTTTATGGGATGATCTTGAGAAGGAAAGGGAATTGGGTCTCAAGGAAATTGAGGATTGAGCTAAGGCCGAAAGGGTTTAGAGTTGAAATTTGTCATGGAGGAGATTTCACGAAGACGAAGAATCGAGAGGACATGGTTGAAAGAATGAAATACAGTTCATTTTTTTTTTTTTTTTTTTTTTTTTTTTTTTTATAGGATGGCTAACACCCACAGGAGAAGAAATTGTTTTCAAAGCATCAGTATCAATGGCAGAAGGTTAGATAAGGAGGCTGAAATTAAGGAAGGCCCGGTGGATGCTTTCCAAAATTTGCTTTCAACCCCAAGCGGTTGGCGCCCTACCCTTCCTAGAATTGCTTTTAATGAGATTGGGCCTGAGGAAGCTACTAAGTTGGAGGAAGCTTTCACAGAGGAAGAGATTTGGACAACAATTTCAGGGCTCAATGGTGATAAGGCTCTTGGCCCTGACAGCTCCCCCTTGGCTTTCTTGTTCTTCAACTGGGACTTTTTGAAGAACAAGGTCCTAGGTTTTTTCAAGGAGTTTAACGAGCAGGCGATTTGGTAAACTTAAATACCACCTTTTGGTTTTGATCCCGAAGTAGAATGTGGAGGATTTCGAGTTTAAGACAGTGTAGCCTTGTGGGAGGCTTATACAAGATTTTGACAAAAGTGTTAACCCAGCCCAGTTAAGAGGATCGTAGACCAAAGATAAATCTCGATCTCAAAATGCTTTTGTTGAGGAGAGACAGATTCTGGACGCTGTCTTGATTGCCAATAAGATGGTGGACTCAACCATGAGAAGGAAAGAGTGTGAAGTTTGGTTTACCAAGTTGGATGCCGAAAAGCATTTGACAACATCAGTTGGGAGTTTTTGTACTAGGTCATGGGCAAGATGGGCTTTGGTAGACGGTGGATGAGCTGGATAAAGTGATGTATCTCCACATCTTCTTTCTCGGTTCTCATTAATGGAACTCCAGTTGGGTTCTTCCAGAGCTCAAGGGGCCTAAGACAGGGTGATCCCCTATCCCCCTACCTCTTTGTGATTGGCATGGAAGCTCCCAGTAGCTTGTTAAAGCGTGCAGTTGAAGGAAATTTTCTCTATGGCAGTAGGATTGCAGATAGGAAAGGTGAGAAGCTGTTCATTTCCCACCTTCTCTACGTCGATGATACTCTACTCTTTTGCGAAGCCGATAACAATCAGTTGAAATTTTTAAGTTGGATTTTGATGTGGTTTGAAGCGTTGTTGGGACTAAGAATTGATTTAAACAAGAGTGAAATCATTCCAATTGGGCTAGTTGTAAATGTGGAGGAGTTAGCCTCAGAGCTAGGGTGCGGCGTTGGCTCCCTCCCTACTTCCTACCTGGGCCTTCCCCTCGGTGTATATCATAAGGTGCTAGGAGTTTGGGACTCAGTTGAAAAGAGGTTGGCTTCTTGGAAGATGTAGTACATTTCAAAGGGTGGAAGGTTAACGCTTATTCGCAACACCTTGTCCAGTCTTCCAATCTATTACCTATCTCTTTTCCGTATGCCTCAGAAAGTTTGTGCTAGATTGGAAAGGATTCAAAGATAGTTTCTTTGGGAAGGGAGCAATCTAGAGAAGAAGCCACATCTTGTGAGATGGGTTACTGTTTGCACAGAAAAAAGAAAAGGGGGCCTGGGGCTGAGAAGCATCTCAAAATTGAACAAGGCGTCGTTATGCAAATGGAGTTGACGGTTTGCCAATGAGAGAAACTCTCCCTGGAGAAAGGTTATATGCAGTAAATTTGGTGAGACTGCGGAGGTGCTTTGCTTATGATTTCAGAGGTGGTTTTGGGGTTAGTTTATGGAAGGAAATTAGGAAAGAATGGCCTTTCTTTTTCCAGAATGCGGTCTTCTTCTTAGGGGTGGAAGGAGGGTTAGTTTCTAGAAAGATGCCTGGTGCGGAGAGGAGGCGTCGTGTTATGTTTATCCCTCCCTTTTTAATTTGACAACGCATAAAGAGGCCACAGTAGCTAGAGATGGGAAACGGGCTAGCCTAGCCCATTTTGGCCCAACCCAATTGGACCACGGGTGAAATGGTAGAACTGATTGGCCCACTTTCTATTCGGGCCTATGTTTTATTCTTGACCCTACATGAGCCCTTGGGTTAAATCGAGGCTAAAATGTTTAAAATACTATAAATACCAAAATATGCCAAAAAAGTTTTTTGTTTATAGCACTAACAATCTTTAAAATCCGATTCATTACAAAAAAAAAAAAAAAAAAAAAAACAATCTTTATCATCGGAGTAGAATTACAATTAAAACCTTCAAAAATGAAGTATTACATTAGAATATTAGATTTACAATCAAATAGAAAAAAAAACAAAACGCACGCATTTTATTTTATTTTTATTTCCTTCCCCTCCCCTTCCACTATTTTCTCCCTTTCAACAAGTTTTTCTTTCTCCTAGCAGGTGAATCAACGCAAAAATGTGCCCTTTGTGAGTTGTGGCCTTGGCTTGTCGGATGCAAATCGTGGAAAGCGGACCCCATACTCATAATCCTTACTCCTCTTTAATGTTATTGATTATTTTCCAAACAAGTCACAAAGCAAAGGGTGGTGAGATTTATATGCAATGATGCATTAGTGCAAAAAGGCATAGACAACGGTGGAAATGTAAGTCGTAAAAAGCAGTAGAAAGTTAAAGCAGTGCGATGAATGCGCCACATGGATTGTAGATGCCTTCCCTGACTCAACAATTGACCAGAATCTCGATTACATTCACCATAGAAAGCATCAAGAACATGCATCACAACATCGATCCCACGGCGGATCCCATCCCAAAGTTGAGGACTTTAATGTTGATATGAGCCTAAAAGCCTCATCCACATCCTTACCGTTGAGGGTGTTAGCGAGCTTGAGCCTTGAGCAATCGGGAGGAGAAGAGGAAGAAAGGCTGGAGGAGGACACCGGCTTGTCTTGATGCCTCTACTTCTTTGCTCAATCCATCGAAAGAACCATGAGCAGGATGAACTAGTTGATTCTGGAAGAGAGCGATAAGAAGATGCGACAAGAATGGACATCTACCTAAAGCTTTATTCAAACTTTTGGTGGATCTGGTGCAGCGGCTACAACAATTGTTAGAAATGGGTGAGAGAGACCGGCGAGAGAGGTCGATGACAAGGATTGGCGAGAGAGGTCGATGAGATAGATCGGTGAGAGAGATCTTCGAAATAGACAGGAAAGGGAAAGTGATCTAGGGTTTCAATTCAAATGATCTATTTATATTTTAGCAATAATTAAAAAAATAAAAATGGGTCAAATGGGCTGGCAGGCCAGACAATGGCAGTGGGGCAATGTGGTTGGGCAGCTTAGACCGGGTTTGTCGGACGCTAATTTTGAGCTGACCATCGAATTTTGGGCCAGCCCACATTTATAGTGTCAGACTCAGTACATGTTCGACTCTAACGGTAGTGGACATGTGGGATCGCGGTGAGGGGAAGGAGGCTGGTCTCCAACCTTTCTAAGGTCTCACAATGATTGGGAGATAGAAGAGGTGAAAAGATTCCTACTAACTCTTCACAAACAAAATTTCAGCCCCTCGGGTGAGGATAAGTTACTTTTGAAGGATGTTAGGGACGAAGTTTTCTTGGTAAAGCTTATGTACAAAGGGTTAGATCCTTCCCCCGCCTTTAAGTTCCCTATCGTTCAGTTTGGAATCCAGCGGTGTCGCCCAAAATAGTTTTTTTTTCGCATGGGAAGCTTCTTGGGGTAAAGTGCTTATGTTGGATCAACTTAAACGTCGTGGAAGGGCTCTTGCAAACATATGCTTTGTGTGTGAGGAGGATGAGGAGACTATAGAGCATTTGTTGATTCATTGTTAAAATGCCAAGACACCTTGTGACCTTTTTTGTCGATTGTAGGGACTAGCTAGTTTTTCCCGTGTTCGTCTTTCTCGTGGGTAAAAAGCGCAAAAAAAAAAAGACTTTATGGCAGCACTGTTGTGCATGTCCTGGACTTTATGGCGTGAAAGAAATAGGGTGGTGTTCAAGAATGGGGTTACCTCTACAAAAAGGATTAAAGCTAACTTCTTGGGCAACTTGTGGACTTAGGCAAATTTGTGTAGTGTTGATAACATGAATTATTTTTTGGATTTTTTGACATGGTTGGGGAGTAGGTAGGTAGGGTTCTTGGGTTTGTTTTTGGGCTTGTAGTTTTTCTACAGCTTTTGATTGCTGCTGTTTTTGTTTGTCTTCTTCTGGTTCCCTCTTGTACATATCCAGTGTACTCCTTGGAACCTCTTGGTTCTTTTTTTATCTTTATAATATTTTCTTTTTTCTGATAAAAAAAAATATTTATGTACTGCAAATTTATATATCACTTGAAGAAAAATGGGAAAACATGTTTGGAATGCTTAAGATTTTAAAGGATTCTTGTATAATAACTACTTTGGTAATATTGGGATTGTACCTTCTATTATTTAACCTATAAAATAGGTATTTTTTGAAAAGTTATCTTCTATAATTTGGAAACTATTTTTCTAGTATTTAATGAGTGATGTAATAGCTAGCAAAGTGCAACATCTACGTTATGATTAGAGCTGGCAATTTGGGTGGCCCGACTAAGGCGGGTTGGGCTCTAGCAGACCGAGGAAAAACTGGACCGGGCTGGACCTAATTTATGTCATGCTTCCTTTGTGCTAGCCCAGCCCAGCTCTATGCCAGGCCAGAGGGCTAACAGGTCAGCCCAACCTGAAAAATAAAACAACCAAAATAGGGAGGCAAATCAGTTCTCACCACCACCTAAAAGATCTCTCACTTGGTCTTCACAGTCACTCCATCCTTCTCAACAATAATTACTGCTGCTGCTGGTGTTGAACAAGTGGTGGCGCTGCCAGTGCTCTTTGCCCATTAGGCTGTTGCCTCTGCTAAAACTGCATTGATATTTCACCTCCATTGCTGCTCAGGCTTGAGTTCTTTATCTCAACATTTCTAGAATTTCCACACACTTAAGGACTTTTCTCACCTTCAATGATACAAGTTTTGAAACCATCAAGAAAACTAAAATTGGATAGTTGATACTTGTCTATTTTTTTTCATTTTTATTAAATTTACCTGCATTTTCCTCTACGATTAACATCTCCGTCCGCGATTATATTGTCCAAATTAATCAACTGAGTTCATCAACAACTTGGTGAGATTCAAGACCTCTTTTTCTGCAACTTTACCACATTTGGAAATAATCGATTCAAGAGCTGATACCTATCAAATTCCAATTAAGTATCAAGTCAACACCAGTCAAAAAGGAAATTTCTTCAATTCTTCATCATCATCATCAATCATCCAAAAAACGTAAATTTCCCGAAATAATATCTGACCAGTAAGACTGTCAACCTCCAAACTGATTTGGGAGATCGATTTTGAGGGGCTTTTCCATCTTAGCATTTCTTCGCATCTCCATATATCACTTCTCCTGACTAAGAGGATCCTCAATCAAGCCGTACTCCACCATGCCTTCAAAGGCTGAAATCTCCTTCCTTGTTGCAATTGAATATTTTATCAGTGTCTTGATATACAAATCAATGATGTAATTTAAATTATCAGTCACATAGGGCTTCCCATCTGGATTCAATCTCAGTTTTGCTTCACACCCCTTTTCCTTAAACAACTCATGCAACCTAACCAAATTGTATTTCTAGCAAAATTGCACGACTACAAATGGCATTGCTAAACTGCTCCCGCCAAGGCCATCCACCAATTTGCTATCATCCTTCACCACAATGAATTTATTAGAGGTGGCCTCCACCATTTTCTCGCGGAGGAGGGCGTTGCCGTGAGTCTTGAGTTGGTCGAGAGTCGACCTCGTCGACCACGTCGATAGCGGGTGGTCGCCAAGGACAAGGGATGCCAAAGAGCTTGTGCTAATCCTCAGTGCAGCGGAGGTGGGAAGACCTATGATGTCACTTGTCAGTGAGTTGGCTAGTCTTCAGGCAAGTGCCGAGGCTGAGGACCATGTTGCCGTTGACATCGGTGGCGAGCTTCTTCAAGTCGTCTTGGACTCTTAGGTAGGGCAAGCGCAGAGAAGGCTTTGATAGAGAAAGGGGCGTAGGAGTGAAGGGCAAGAGTGCTTTGGGCTTTTAAGTTGGTAACCCGGGCCATTTCAGCAGGAGCTAACGACTTGAGCCTGATTGACTTGATCGGTAAATCAGGCTGAGCTAAATTTGGTCCGATTTTTTCAGGCCAATAAAATATCAGCCAGTCTAGTCCTAATTTCGGGTTGGTCGGGCTAGCCTAGTGGGCCGGGCTCAAATTGCCAGCTCTAGTTATGATTATCTATTAACAAGTGGAAAATAATTCTATCAAAATTTTATCTACTTATCAAAGAAAAAAAAAAAAAAAATCTATCAAAATTTTTATCAAGTAGTTATCTCCCTGAAATCAAAATGTACCATATTTCGTTTCCTCATGGTTTGCTTCTTTTGGTTTTAATTTTAATTTTTTTATATTTATTCTTTTCTAAATTGACACTAGAAGAAAGGTTTATTTAAGCTCTTAGTTCAATTAACAAAAATTTGGAAAAACTCACTTGTGGAACAAGATCTGAATATGACTTAGATAATAAATGCTATAGACTAAGGTGGCGTTTGTTTTTAGTGAATCTTTGAATAGAACTTTTTTTTGAGAACTGTCTTGAATGATGCTTGTGCGTTAAGTATTAAGTCGTTTAATTTTTTAATATTTATCTCTATTAAGGATTAAGTTGTTAGTTTCCATTTTGATCTAATAATTATTTTATAATTTATTTTATTCAAAGTTAATAATAATAATAATAATTTGTGTGTATTATCATTTTTATTATGCAACACGATGAAAAAAGTAAATAATATAAATGAATCGTATAAATACTTGGATTTTGAAAATTTATATAAAATTCATCCTTAATCCATTTATCTTTAATAATGATTTGAGAAGATGTGGGATGAGCAAAAAAAACCTACTCTACACTAAAGTTATTTTTGGTTTCCTGAAAATTGGAGGATATATATATATATATATATATATATATATATATATATTATTTTTATTCTAAACTTGTTTTGTTATCTGTAAACTATCAAAAACATATTATAACTTTCAAAATAATTTTACTTAACACATTGTGAATAATATTATAAAATGCAAGAATTTTAAAAATTATATTTCTCTTTGCATACTTTGGCAAGAAATAGAAAGTGGAAATAAGTGAGTAAGGATTGTTTTGCATGGAAAGATGAAAATCATGGTGGGAGTGAGCTTTTTCTAAATGGAAAAAGCCAAATTTTATCTTTTTGTTTTCAGCTATTTTTTCAAAAATTTCAGTGATAAGTGAGTGAAAAATAAAAAAACAAATGGTAGATGCTGAAAGCAAAATTCTTTCGGCGTTAAAGCTAAAAAAAAAAAATAACCCAGGCTAAATATGTCTTAGAACTTGTTAGAAAATAAAAGCTATATGTTAAGCATATCTTAGAACTTGTCTGATAAACTAAGTATTTCCCTTGGAAATGGGAATTACTATACAAAAGATATATTTAATATTGAGGACTACAAATAAAAAGAAAATCACTGGAGACTTCCATTTAATCATCTATCTTGAACTGGAGAAGAGATGTCTCACTCTGGAACGAAGGAAAAACCTTATGTAGAAGCTTCCTTTTTGGATGTATAAGCAGCGTTGGTCTTTTGGTTGGGAGTGGGGTTGCATTAAGTGGGTTGGGTTCTTGAAGCAGCTTCTGTTCATTCCCATCACTATCCTTGACTTCTCTGCATTGTTTTATGTGCATTATTTCCTACCCGCTTACATTTATGTTTTAGCTTGTATTTACAGCGACTTTTAAATTTCTTTTTCAATATATTTTATTATATTTTTGCTTCAGCCAAAGATCCAAGATGAGTTAATTGCACGAGAGATTATTATAAATGATGCAGAGTCTACTGTTATTCTAAACTCCACAAAAGGCAGATGCAGGAAAAGGGTGAATATTGTTTAATAAGTTGACATGATCAAAGATTATTGATGAAAACTTTTTATACTAGAACTTTAAGGTTTTTCTATTTTTATGAGGTGAATGATTAACTCAATTTTCTAATATTTCAGATTCAGAAGTGCACTGGTGCTGTGGTGATAACTAGGTTTGTTGTTGGTCATTAGAGGCACTTGCTTAGGATACTCCAGATGGTCTTTATTGTGTATAAACTGACAATGCTGAATTCCTCTGCAGGGGCAAGTATCGTCCTCCTAATGCTCCACCTGATGGTGAAAAGCCTCTATATCTTCACATTTCCGCTGGGGCTCATGTAAGTAATAATTCTTATGGAGCCTTGAAAATATAAGTAATTGAACACTTCTACAAGTGCAATTTAATGGGTTTAATATCTTAGCTCATTCATAGAGATGTCTAACGGAATTTTATGAAGACAGTGGATAGGGACAAGGATCAAAATATCGGTAAACACGGATATATCGGTAATTGGATTTTACGGAAATATCGGAAATATCGGTAAAATATCGGTGGATATTTTTACAAAAATATCGGTTATTAAATTTTTTTATATTTTAATTATATAGATTATGAGGAAATGATTCATATCTTAAGGTATATTAAAATCAAATTTGATTAGTAATTATTAAATTAAATATGTTATATTTAATATATTATTTAGATATTATTATGTTAAGAGATATTATTTATTTGTTTTTGTTATTATTATAAATATTATGTAGATAATGAGGAGATTCAAAATATTATATATTATAATTTTAAATTTTAAATATTATTTTATTTCTTTTCCTTTTCAAATTAATATTTGATTTATAAATATTATAAGTTATAATGTAAAATAAAAATAAAATAAAATATTATAAAAAGATTATGAACAAATAAATAATAAAATAATATAAAAAAAGTTTGCACCATATATAATAAGTGCAATCAATGGCTTGGTAGTTAGAGGGTGCCACTTCCAGGTATTTTGGATGAGTTTGGAAACCGCGAAAATAAATTTTAAATATTTTTTGAGTCAAGGAATTTTAGGAAAAAGATAATATTTTGAGTATTTTTTGAGAAGAGAGAGGTGAGAGAGCCAAAAGGGAGAGGATAGATGTGACAAGAAAAGTAGAGAGAAAAAATATAATTTATTTTAATGCACCAAACACTTAAATTATTTTTCCTTAAATACACTTTTTTTAATTCAAGCTTTGGTTGGCCCCGCTTTTTAATTTCTTCCCAGTGGTCTAAACTATACTTACTCCCAAATTTCGGGAAAAATCGGATTTTTTCGGGAAAAAATCGGATTTTTCCGATTTTTCGCTGAAAAATCGGCGATTTTTCGCGATTTTTCCACGATTTTTTTTCAAACGATTTTTCCACCTGAATTTCTTTTCCAATTTCACATATGATCGGTAACGAAATTTCGGCGAAAAATCGGCCGAAATTTCCGAAATTTTTGTCCCTCGAATAGATGGTCTAATGTTCATATCAAATATGAAGAAATGTAAGGGAAAGCATACCTAAAGAATTATTAGGTATTACCCGACATGGTTCAGATGCATTATAGATTTAGGTGAAAAAAGGAATTCCTTTGGCTTAGCCTTGTTTTGTGAACCATAAACCTGACACAACTGTTGAATTTTTGAATTCCCAATCCACTTTCTAACTACCCTATCAGTAGGCGTTTTTTCCCTGAATGGGAAGGGGGGAAAGAAAATTAAGATTCAAAATCTTTTATTTTATTAGTTTCTTTTTTTTTTAATATTTTTTTGGTGGTGATCAATAGAGGTTTACCAAATTGAATATCTATTCCATTAAACTGTGGATTGCTTGCGCAGTTAAAGGATACTGCAGAACGTATTATAGCAGTTGATTGTGCAGCTGCCATGGTTGAAGAAATGCTGAAACAGGGTCAGAATTCACAGCTAGCTCCTTCCAATTCTCATTTGGCTGGAAACGCTGGGGTAAAGATATATTTTAATTATGTTGTTGCTTGTTAACACTGTCATGGTTAACACAAATATGATTCTAACTGAATCAGGTTACTCAGGCACCAAGCACATGTGTGTTTTTGGGCTTTGAAGCAGACCCTTCCTTGAACATTGCCGCTCGTATTCGTGGACCAAATGTGAGCATTTTTTGTTTTGTTTTGTTTTTTACCTGTAATTTTACTAATGTTCTATCTGAAACATATATACTTATCCAAGAGTTTGTGTTACCTTGTGCTAGGCGTGTTTTATTGTCCATTTCTGACTAAAATTTAAACTTGAAGTGGTTGTAATGTTAAAATTTGATAACTGTATGGTAATATATTCTAGCTATATCATTTATGCTAATAATTTTGGTTCTATCCATGCTTCTCAAGGGTTCCTTAAATGCATCTATTTGTCATTCTAAACCTTTTCCATGCTTTGTTTTTGGTTGAGCTCTGGTGTACTACTATTCGATTTTTAAGTTCTATTTCACATGATTAAGATGAGAGACTTAATGTTTGAAGCTTTCTGACATCTCCATACGATTGGGGAGAGATTGTTTTCTTCTTTGTGGGTGGTTTGGTTTTGTACTGCAGGACCAGTATATAAATCACATTATGAATGAAACAGGAGCGACTGTCTCACTAAGAGGACCTGGTTCAGGAAATTCTGAGGGTCCACATGGTGAAGGTAGTATTTCATGATGTGCTCTACTTGATCTTCTTGTGATTCTGATGTAAGATATCGTTCAGGGTGTCATTATTTCGTCTTCTATCTTTACATACTTCTTTCATTATTCTTCAGGACAGCAACCACTTATTTGTTCTTGTCATGTAAATAACCTAAAGGGGACTTTGAAGATGCAAAGCTTTTGGCTGAAAAC